>JAVQJG010097333.1:0-15178 GCA_036024015.1 Craterocephalus amniculus
ACAACTTAAAATATCTGCACTTTGAATTTAGGTCAACTTCCTGAATGGGTGATTGAAATAAAAGTATGTTTTTCCATAAAATCTAATATTTGTGATCTGTTTTAAAGAAAAAGACAGGAAGATTAAAGAGTTAGAGTGTGTGTGTGTTTGTAGAGAGGCTCTCTTGCTCCTGTCTTTGGTGTTTTCGTTTTAGCACTAAGGACCATGGTGAAGACAAGTTTTATACTTTAGTTTTTAATCCTGATTCCAAAATCTATCAGTCAAGTAATTTCATGCTTCTATTTCTATTTTTTAGATCTTGAGCTCATCCACCAGTCGCACTGAATGGACCAGCTGGGGACACTCTGGACCAATTGTTAACATCGTTTGGGCCTGTTTACGTAACTTCAGACAGAGATGGCCAGCAACTTCCGCAGCTACATCTGGGACCCAGTCCTCATTGTGGGTCAGATTGTGCTGATGCAGTGCATCTACTACAGCTTTTTGGGTCTGTGGTTGGCTGGAGTGGACAGCCTTGTGCAAAGCAGTCGGTCACTTGATCAGATCTTCAGTTATGAAGTAAGTGTGACGTTCTGCATGTGTTTCTATATTCTTGTATATTTTTGCCCTCAGGAAATGATAACATTTTGTTTTTGTCTTTCTAGGTTCTTGGGTTTGCAACCATGCAGGGCAGGCTCTCAATGATGGCATTCATCTTGAATTCTCTTACCTGGTGAGAAATGTGTACAGTCTTTTTTCTTTCTGCACACACATGGGGGACACAGATAGAGCTTTAGGACCTTTGAGTCAAATAGTGTAGGTTAAGGAATGTCGGATAACTTTTTAAAGGGCGCTTTTCTCATCTGCCCAGATTAATATTGATATGTGGTGGATAGAATATAGTTGAAAGTGTTATATTTTTTCTTACGCACTCTATCTGTGGTAAGCCTTGAAGATTTAAGTTTTACAGTTAAGTGAGCAAATAAGTACACTTTATAAACCTGACTGGCTGAAGCCCAGGGACTGACGATGAAAATGAGCTTTGGCTCTAATCTCTCTGTTAGGGATATAACGATGCACTCACGCCACAATTCTATTGGATTCAAATATTTTAATTTATAATTTTGATTTATTTTGATTTTATTAACAAAAAGAATCGTTGCTATTTAAAGGATTTTTTAAAAAAAATTTCATCAACTTTTTGTCCTTAAACTGCAACTTTCTGTCGTGTCACTAACAGAACTTAACACCAAATAAATAATAATGCTACATGATATGGAATGGAAATAATCACAAATTGGCTGTGCTTCAGTGTTTCGGAAAAAAAAAAAAGTTAATGTTTGTCTTTTTATTTCTGAACATCACATCATGATGTTGCTTGCTGTCGCTATGTGGAGCAGCATGTCAGATTGCTGAGCTTTATTTACATGCTGTTGAAAATAAATTCACATATTTTCTACATCGATGGACATTTTAACCAGTTTGAATTGATTTTTTTTTACCGATTCACGATGCATTATCACATCTCTACTTTATTTATTTACATTTCTATATCTATTAGTATGCGTAGCCTCTTTTAGAAATACGTTTTAATTCAGTTTTTGAAAAACAAAACAAAAATGGAGCTGTGAAAATAGATGCAAGTTGAGAAACAGAGTGAGAAACTACATGTCATTTGCCTGCATTAAATGTCGTTGTGTTTTTGTTTTCGATAATTGTCATCATTAATAACACAGGCTTTTTTTGTTTGATTGTTCCCACAGCGCTCTTGGTCTGTGGTTCTTCATCCGCCGTGGGAAACAGTGCCTGGACTTCACCGTTACTGTGCATTTCTTTCACATGATTGGCTGCTGGATTTATAACTCTCACCTTCCTTCTGCTCTCTCTTGGTGGCTCGTCAACATCGCCTGCATTGCGCTGATGGCCGTTATTGGAGAGTACTTGTGCATGCGGACTGAGCTCAGGGCCATTCCAGTTAACACCGGACCCAAATCTAATTTGTGAAAACCGAAAGTTTGTGGATTGTTAACCGCTGGTGAACTCACAAATGAGAGTTTGCACGGATGATAAATAGAAATGACAAACTTCTGTCCATGTTGGATTATAATTCAACTGTTCATCAAGTGATCTACAAGACTTTATTTATTTATAGCTGCTCATTCAATGTTGGACAGTATTAACTGTATTATATGGAAATGGAAACACTTGTCTTCAATGCTTTTGTAAGGAAAATCTAAGATCTTCGTAGCTCAGTAAATTCCCATGGGTATCCCATTCCCCTCCTTTAAATGATTTTCCTCTCTCCTTGCAGTGCACATGTGGGTTATCATACACTTTAACAAAATACATTTTCTCTTTTTACATACTTTTCTTAGTTTCTTAAACTTCAATGTTGGGTTTATTTAAAAATACACTCTGGTTTTCTGACATAATTTTCTTTAGTTGTGTCGTTGTATGAAACATTTTTGACCAAAAGTAATAAAATCAGACAGTTTTCCCTTTCTGGATAAAGTTTGTCCATTTGGTTTTCAGTGCTCATGATGATCTCTACTTTTCATTATTATAGTTTTCTCTGTAGTTGATGTGTTTAGCTCTGCATCTTAAGGTTTAAAGGTTTTTATGAAGACAGCTAAGCTTCTTCCCTGTTGGAGACGACGTTGTGTCAAATCCTCAAACAGTGATTTCTGGAAGTATCTCCTCATGCAGTGAGGGTTTGTAAAACTGCCTGATTGAATTGCTTTCATTGTGAAACGTCACAGCTTGTGTAATACATATGCATCTTTCTGTACTAAGGCTGGTATCTGAACGTGCAGCTTTGATCAAGTATCAAAATAGCTTAATTGTCTTAATTTCTATATCAGTTAAGCAATTACAGAAAGTTGAAATTTTATTACCCAGTGGTCACAGTTTGGTAACATTTTAATATAGAAATGATTAAGTATAAAAAGAATTATGAAACCTTGTGGATACAAAAAAGAGAACAGTGCAAAAGAAGTCAAAGTTAAATAATAAGGCACATAATGACTGAAATATCTTTTGCAATCAAGTTTCAGAACTGATGTAATTAGATAATTATGCTTTAGTTGTCAGCCAATCAAAACATTTATGAGGCTGTTCGGCGGCAGCATTTTCACCACTTTGACAGTGAACCTTTTTCATGAAGCAATTAGGATTCATGAATCATGAGGTTATTTTTATCATGCAACTCAACAACTAAGCATTGATTTGCCTGTAAAGCAAAGATGGATCGTACAATGTGCTGTGTTCCTGCAGCTCTTACATGTCTGTGTTACTGAAATGACTGGAAACTTCTTTGCTGATGCTAACCTGCTGATGAAAGTAGCTGCTCCATTAGTGCCTGCTTGTCTTACACAAGTGAGGGTCAGTTTCACCTGCCCTGATGAATCCATGCCTGCTCACCCTGCCTTTCTCTGATTGCAGTCAGTTAAGTCTGGATTGGATGAACCCATTTAATGTATTTATTATTGAGGTCTGAATCCTACTTTTGTTCAAGAGGAACACTACAACACAAATCTAGACAGAAATGTGTAAGTTTATGTACAAAATGCTCAGAACTGGGACCACAAAAACAGCCGATTGGTCTATCTCTAACTAAAGCATGACGCCACAGGCCTTTCAATCCTTGTAGATTTTTCTTTCATTTTCATAGCACTTCTTTTAAATATGTAGAAAATTGTGTTGTGGTTGGCTGCCATAAAGATGTTGCACAGGCACAAGAGATCATCATTCAAGCTACCAAAAAGACACAAAAACAAAGAGATATGTGATAAGTAGCAAGTGGCTATCAGGCATGTCGGTATTAACACTGCACCTTGTGTAGGGAGTCCTTCAAAATATTCAACAATTTGTTCAGATCATTTTACGACTATCAGGTAAAATAAGACCTGAGAGAATTTTTGTGAATTAGAAAATACTGTTTAGCTTCTGTATTCAATTATGCCATTTGTGTAAGTACCGTTGGGAATGAGAAGAAGCTTTTTTATTGTTGTTTTGATCCCAGTTTAATGCGGAGATAGTTGAAGAGTTACACTTATCTGGGAGTTCACAATGACAGCTGTCTCTCTTTGCCACCATCCTTTTGTTTTCTGTGTGATCTGCTGGGGGAGCAGCATTACAGCCTGTGACAAGAAAGATACAAGGAAAAGAAATGTCCAAGACTCCACCAAAAACTCCAATTGTAGAATCACAGCTGCCAGAGACTGAAGTTGGATCATCTCCATGTTAAATCCAGGATAGAGATTAAAATCCTTCTCACATATGAAGTTCTCCATAACCAAGCTCCAGTGTGATCTCGTAGTTCCATATATTCCCAACAGAGCACTTTGCTCTCAGACTGCAGGTCTACTTGTGGTTCCCAGAGTCTCTAAGAATCAAATGGGGGGGGGCGACCCTTCAGCTTTCAGACCGCTCTGTTATGGAACCGGCTTCTAGTTTGGGTTCGTGAGGCAGACACACACACACACACTTCAGGATTAGGCTTAAAACCTACCTTTTAGATAAATCTCATAGTCTTCCTCTTCTCTCTGGTCCTTATCCGCCATAAAAGATGTAAAACAAACACATATATATATATAAACATATGACAGTATTGGCATAAATTAGCAAATTTCTCGTCTTTTCTCTCATCAGATCTCCCTGGATAAAAGCTGCAATGTCTGTTGGTCTCTTTCCGTCCTCTAGTCTCCAGGCAGATGGCCGCCCTCCCTGAGCCGGGTTCTGCTGGAGATTTTTCCTTCCTACGGACGACTAGCATGCTCAGGATGGAGCATCGGGTCAAAGTCCAAATTCAATACAAGCTGTTGGTTTCGTTAGCCAGGCTTTTTGTTACGAACTTGTTTGCCTGAATTCTGACTGATGAATACTGACGGATTTGCTCAAACTGATTGTCTGTAAAGTGCCTTGAGATTACATTGTTGTGAACTCCTGCAATACAAATAAAGCTGAACTGAATCTTGTGCAGATTTTGTCCAGGAAATACAATTATAGATTTATTTCTAAACACAAAACCGTATAGTATGTAAGTACATAACATCATTGTATCAGGGGTAGAGGGCAAAAAAGGGAAACGAGGAATAAAAGAGAGAATGAGGAGAGGATAAAGAGATATAAATGTGTATGTATGATCATGTGTATTGTAATATGTTAGTAGTACGGGTAGAAGAAACATTATTACTCATGATACTTTACTGAAATTATATCCAATCACCTTACAGCATTACAACATGAGATGTGTTATGTGAGATGTACTATGTAAATAAACTTTCCTTGCCTTTTTATAGAGAGAAATTCAAGAATTGAACCTATATGGTACATATTTCCACCGTGTACCATGTCTGTGACAGCGGCTGCTGCAGTGGTGCTACTTAACTAGAACCAGCTTGTGCTGAGGATGAAAGGGGGTCGTTCTTGGACAGGAAACTGTAGGTGAAAATTATAATTGGCCATCACGCTTCATATGTCAAAGACAGGTTCTCTAATGAGGAGTACGTCTTCACTTCTCCGAAGGCTTTCCACCCGATGGCCATGATCTCTCCGTATCTCCCACCACTGCCTCTGCAGGAAGCATTCAGGTGGAAAGAAGCAGATGGGAGAGAAGTAACGAGTAGGAAAGCGCTGGTTGGGATCCTCATTAGCAACACTCTGCTTAAAGGAAGACTAAAAAGAGAAACTATGTCATAAACCAGTTGTACAGCACATGGCTTATTGTCATGAACACATACTCCAGTGTTCTCCTTATAAATCTGTTTTATGTGAAATTTGCTGAGTCATTCTCACACAAGTGCAAAGTATGTTTTTAACTTCTGTGATTTATTACAAACACTTTCCATATATTGCTTTACAGAGTTTTGTAAACAGTGTACGTGTTTAATGAAAAACCACATGGATACTGAACTTTTGGCATTCAGCTGTTTTTCCATGTTCAAACTGCTGCTGGAGTCCATTTATAAGGGGTAATGCTTATATTCACGATCATTTTCATGCCTTTTTTAACCAGCTTATGGGGAGTTAAGGGTTTTCTATTAAAAAGATATTGTACAGATTGCCCATGCTTTGCAGACATCACAACTGCTTTTGTATTTTTACTGCCAGGCATACAGTGGATTACATGACACTACGTCTTTAAATTCAGAAATAAACAGAAATAACTGGAACAAACATGCTCTAAGGGTTAAGAAATGGGGGATGTGTGAATAAACAATTTGCATATCAAAGAATGCTGCAACACAGCAGAGTTACCCTAACTTCATGCACATACAGGATCAGGACATTTTCTCCAAGGTGAAATAACGGCTATTTTTCAGAGGCATTGTCACAAGAATTAACATGCACTTCTTAAATTATATGACTTAAAAAGTATCCAGAACCACACACATTTGCAAATACCTGTAAAGACCAATGTTGTTCATGGAAATATGCAAATGAAACTTTTCTTTTTTGGTTTAAAACATAAAAAATAAACAAACACTCTAATTTTGATTCACTGCTAACCAAAGGGATTGTTGTTATAGTAGAAATCAAACAGATACAAGTCGAAATACATGTTCATGATTACAATTACATGATTTGTTTGTTCCAGACAATAGGAATGATACCAGTAGTGTTGCTGCAAAATGCAACACTTCAACTTATTTAATTTGATTTGTCCCCAATTTACATGTGACAAGGAAATTTTAAGGTTTTTGAAGTATGACTGGGTGAAGTATGTATTGTATAAGTAGCAGTTGTAGTAGTAGTGCCTTTCTTTCAGCATAAAGTGATTAGAGCACCGGTTCTCAAACTTTTTGATCCACGACCCACAAGATGACATTTATTGGTGTTTGCGACCCTTTTTTCCACAATGACAATTATTAATTATATATGAGATGGTTCATCCTGCAGGATCTTCTAAATGTCAGGCTTAAAAAATGTTTGTCTTCATAGGGAGATTAATGTGGATTCATGCATTAATGTGTTAAAGAATTAAGGTGTTAAATTTAGAGTTATCTTTTTGTTCATGGTTAAATTTTGACAGCAATGATAAAAATCCCAAATTTTATTTGATAAATACAGTATAGGTTTTAAATTTTCACAATTATCTGGCAACCCCCTGGAGTGATCTTGCGACCCACATGTGGGTCCCGACCCACAGTTTTGGAACCACTGGATTAGAGCACTTTCATTAGGGAAAATCACTTTAAAAAGCTCAAACAGTTATTAAATTATTTAAGGTCTGAGTGTTTTGATACAGGAAACCAAGGGCTCTTGTGTCTTTCAGAGTAGTTGTTAGCCTTTATTTTTTTATTTCTTTATTTTTAGCAGAATTCCTGATTCTCCAAACTGGAAACGATTTGACTTCTGACTGTTTCAAGTAAGATTTTCTTTTTCTGTCCGATACCAATTCTGATACGTTGGGTTTAGGTATCTGATGATTGTAATGATCCAATACCCATTTTACCTTATTAAGAGGTCCAGTAAATTTTTAATTGAAATAAAGTGAGTTTATTAACAAATTTTATGTATGATAATAATATTATTCAGTGGCCTATCATAGGTTAAACTATTAAACATAAATTAACACATGAAGAAATTATTGCCACCAAACGTCTTTAATTGTTGAGTAGATCAACAATTAACAAATCTTTGAATTGCAGTGAACATTTTCCATGGCAGACAAAGGCTGATCATCCAGGACAATAAATTCTAAAACCTTGTTACTAAAGTGGCTTTATGGCTGTCTGTTTTGATTTTTTTGCATTTTGCTGTGTTTGTTGCATTTTTCCATTAACCCTTATCTGACCTCCACTGCCTTTAATGATAATGCTAAATGTTAGCAACAGAGACTCGGGTAACTATTCACCATTTACAACTCAAAACAGTCGTCTCACAAGATTGCGTAACTTCCTGTGTCTAAGTGTGGTGTTGGGCAGGAAAAAAATAATTACTATATGATAATGTTTCCAAGGTGTCAATTATCTTTAGATGGAAATATTCAGCGAAACCAATACCATTACTTTTGGCAGGATCAGTGAGTATTTCCGATTTTGATATTGGTATAATTATCCTTATTAGTATGGTCCCAACTTCATGTAATCATACCTGTAAAAAATTCCTTTAAAAGAGAATATACTGTAGGCTTGAAAGCATTTTGTTTAGCACAATAATTATGCAATGTATTGACTTCTAGCATTTAGCAAAAGAAAAGACATGGAGAGTTACAGCACCCCTGTAATTTCTACAGAACTGCATAATATATTATTTAAGTATAGTCTCTGTCACTAAATATAAGCTTTAGATGTTTAAAGAGAAATAAATGTGCTAAAAGCCTGTTTTATGAGGTAAGAAATGTTACTGATAAACTGATGCAGAATTTAATCTCCATAAAGATAATGTCTGAATTTAGGTGAAAAAGTTGTAAAAGGTGTTGTTTTTGCTTCTTCCTCATTCTTCCACAACTGGATGTTGTGATTTATGTTGCCGTTGACCGATATCTCATGTCAAAATCACAACTTTTATATTAAATTGTCTTATTCTTTTAAATCAGATAGCTTCAGTAACAGTAACACTATTCTGTGAAATATGCATTTCAACAGTTTTTACTAAAGCTTCACTCAATAAATCAGAAACATCTTCATTATCCTGGCATCAGTGATAAATATTTGGGGTTCTTTACATGAAAAACAAACAAAATCTTATTTTCTGTACAATAAAACTGCCTGCAGTGTTCCAGATCAGCTTCATAGCAGGTGTTCTCACACATATGATAGAAATCTCTAACAATGTCCAGCATTCACACTTTACATATTCTTTCCACACATATTAATATTGAGCTGACTTAACAGAAGCATGGGTCATGTGTGGGAGTCGGATGTCTGTTTTTGCTGTCTTTATAGCAGCCGTGCAGTATCAGCCAGAAGAGGCTGAGGAGCTGTAAGGTGTGAAAGACTGTATACTGTATATGTTGCTTCATTGTCTAATGATAATTACTTTAATTATAGATGTATAACAGTGCATTTAGTCTATCTTTACTTTGTCATAATATCCAAGAGCAATTGGACATATTCCTATTCTTGGTGAAGGGCCCTTCAAATATCTTCTAAGGGATAGTGAGTTATCGTAGTTATACCGTATCTATACAGCACATTATGATTAATGTTTGGGTACTAACAAATGTAGCTCTTAATTAAAGGAGCATTTTGACATTTTGCTCATTTTGATGACTGACGTTAATACAACACAGACATTTGTAAAGTACTCATAATATTAATCTCTAGTTTTTTTATTCATATTCTTGGACGTGAATCCTCCCATGTAAGTAAACACAGGGGACGCCACATATGGGGGCATTTGTAATTCAACGGGACAAATAAATTTCTACCAGGTGATGGAAGATATGGTAGTGGAATAATACACAATCTATATCCAGAAAACCAGGTTACTCTCCTATAATTATTATTACCTCTGCCAAGGTAGAGGTCATCAGCGGTGTTGGCTTGTCTGTCTGTTGGCAACACAAGCAAAAATGATTTCTAAAGGATTTTATTTACTGATAGGGAGATGAGGATGATCCTGCCATTAGAGTTTCTTAGTAAAAAATAATTTCATGGCTTTAGTTTTAGTGCAAACTATCTCTGATAACTGATGCTGACTAAAGATTGTCATGCCTATGCCCGTATTGTTGCAATGAGTGAATGTGCTCAGTGCAGCTTATATACCTTTGTAACAGCTTGCTTGTTTAACCTGACTCTAACAATAAAAGGTAAACAAGGAAGTCTAAAGCCAGAGTCTTTGAAATCAAAATAAAGATTCTGGGTTTTAAATCAGGATAAAAGGTTGTTATTAACAACTTACAAAATCTGATCAATCCTGTTTATTAATATAAAAATCCAGTGTCAACACTTCATTAAAGTTAACACACTGCTGAATGTTTGTAATTGTAATTGTTTGACTGGAAAAGGTGACCAAACACAGCATTGGCTTGCAAATTAGTCGATTTTTCACTCAGTTTATCGTTGGACTGGTCAATTATAAATTGTAGTAAAGCGCATCCAAACAATCCAAGAAACAGTTTGGTAAGGTAAATAATATTCATTAAGGTAGACCTACTTGATCAGGGTCAGTGACTTAAGTGACAATGTATTTTCCTATACTGTTAATCTTGTTATGTATCATTTTGTTTTAAATTGACTGCTTTAAATAGCTATTTCGTCAAACAAAACAGAAGGTACCTAAATAACAGTAAGAATATGTGTTAATTAATGTTATCAAAGTTTCCGTGTACAAGTTTTACTACAAGATTAGCAACCTGTTAAAGTTATTTTCTTTTCTCAGAATGACATATACAGGTGCTAAATGAACCTTAAACTCATGCTTTTTACACAAGAGGGAGCAGAAAGACAAAGTTGTAGCTAATGGTTGGTCTTATGCAACTGCTTGAGGTTGAATTTTGAACTTGATTTTCACAATAGAAAGAGTGTAAGTTAACTTGGCTTGCATTAGCTGCACAGGTAGGCTATTTGTGACGCAGTTATATGTCTACTCCTTCCATATTAGTTACCCAGAGCCACATACTGTATGTCTGCCTTAAATGGAAAGCACTGTTTGATTAAATATACCTGGATCGGTTGGTTAAAAAGTTTACCGGATAAAAGGGAAGAAAATGTTTAAGTATTTTGGAAGATTTCAAACATTATTAATCAAAATAGATAAATTGATTGTCTTGCCACAGACATCCATGGCTCTCTCCAAAATAATTCTTTGTTCTTTTTAAATCCTTGGCTTTAAGTTTGTGCTCAGGAGGACTGAAACTCAGGATATACCCCCCTACTCCTGACCTATCTATGGGCTCTTAATAGAGCCCTGCCATGGCCAGCATCACTGGCAGGATGAGGGCAGCTAGAGGCAACCTGAGGCTGGGAGATGCGCTGGGGCTGCACAGGTCAAACAGACTTCCCTGGAAGCGGATCTTCCTGGAGTCCTGCCTCAGAGTCTCCCAGATGGAGCTGACTTCCTGTTGACAGTCGGACAGCGCCGTCAGGGCACACGTGTGGAAAGCTTCCCAGTGGCTGTGGCAGACAAAGAGCCAATAGATTAGAACAGTGTTGGACAGTATAATCACAATTCACCCCCCAAAAACAGCATGTGCTCAGGCTGTCACAGATGGATTTGTTTGCTAATAATCCATCA
Organism: Craterocephalus amniculus; assembly: GCA_036024015.1. Classification (NCBI taxonomy): domain Eukaryota; kingdom Metazoa; phylum Chordata; class Actinopteri; order Atheriniformes; family Atherinidae; genus Craterocephalus; species Craterocephalus amniculus. The sequence continues at coordinate 11,164 of JAVQJG010097333.1, forward strand.
CTCAGAAACTATGCTGGCTTTAAGCACTGCAAGTCAAACAGAGCTTTAATTACCATGGCAACTGCATCAGAGAGTAAAACAATATTGCAGATGATAATGCAGGTGGGTAACTTCCAACAGAGGGTTTAAGTATAAATCTTTGTCTTTCAAACAATGTGTGGGGATAGTAAAGTGTGTGTAGACACGACAAAAAACGTCCCTGGATTTTTATTACTGCTGCAGCAAAGTCATAAATTATTTAGTACAATGGCTCATAGTCTCAGCATCATTCATTTCTCTAGTCTCCCTCTGAGATTATGGCATCTGCTCTATTCTCTCCAGTATTTTTTTAGAATACATTTCCCGTTGTGCTGCTGCACCCAACTAGACATGATCGCATTTTTACTGTGAGTGAACAGGATGCTCAGATGAATGAGGCCCTCTCTCATATTACTGTCACCTGCACACCGCCGCCACTCCCCTCTCGCTGGTCACGTTCTCCTGGTAGTTGTCCATGCTCTCTCCCAGCTCCAGGACACATTCAGAAAAGTCTTTATAAACGTTTTCACACTTCACATCTGCAGGATCTCCTGGCACAGTAAGGTACATGAGAACTGCAACACACAGACAGCAGACAGCTTTCTTTATAAAACTTGCCACACTTTGCCATTTATGATCCACAGACAAACTGAAGAAGAAAACAGGAATTATACATAGTCGAAGTCAATGAATGTCTTAGCTGATTACGTTAATCCATACTGTGCTTTTCACAAACTTTCCAAATTATTAGATTTCATAATGACAAAAAGGAAGCATTTTTGCACATAATTATTTGGAAGTTTTGCAATTTTTAACTCCACTTAAGATGTTTGGAGGCAGAAGGCTGTGAAACAGATGTATGCTAATTGTTAGATATCTAAATAACGTAAGCTCCTTCGCTAAGTAGTCTGTAGGAAGACTGAAATGACACTGGCTGTACTACAGCCAATTTGGCCGAGATACAGATAACCATCAGGCTACCCTCATGGAGATAAATAAAGATTACAGCATCGGCGGTGTGAAGGATAAAAAGAAAAGATGCAGACAGTTTTCTTTGTCACGCCAAGCCCTACAGCTTGAAACATTAATGAAACATCAAAGGAGCTCGAGCTATTTTACCAAAGGCAAACGCAAGTATCCCTCCGATCTTCGTCGACATGAATAATCCCATATCATCCCATTTCAAGCCAGGCGGAGGGCGCGAGATGCTGCCGAGGCGCTCGAGGATGAGGAGTAATCGCGTCGCTGAATCAAACCGTGCTGATTAGCTGCCCATTTCTCACACGATTCGCTGTTTATCGGTAATCAAGCGGCCATGAACGCCTGTTACTGTCGGTGTGGAGCTTCTGCACAATCCTTCCCTGCTCCGGCCGACTGCTGACGTTACCTGCCCCCCTGCGCGCGCTGAGCTCATCTTCCCCCCTCAGCACCGGACAGCTCCCATCTCCCCGAGCAGGATGCACCGCGCGACGCTGCTACATCACTTCCCGACAACAGGGAGGACCCCCGGACCCTCCCCATCATCGATCAGCCGCTTAGAGACACTTCACACCCTTTACCCTCACGTCATTGTATGTTTTACTGTTCCATGAGGTTTTTCAGAAAAAAATTATTTTTATTATCAAAAATCAAATGATGATTTGTAACTTAAGTTTTACTTGACTCATTTTTTTTTACTTAAAAAGTTACAAATGTAAATATTCATTGCTTTTATAAGTTTGGTTAATCCTGTATGCTACAAACTGAAAACCTTATAGAAAAGAAATATGTTCTGGTTTTAGCAGAAGAGATAATATTTTTCCAATCTTGTTTAACCTGCTAATCTATAAGTTTTTAATACTCAGATATAAATGTCTTTCTATATCCAGCCCCATTGTATCTGAAGATCTGTATTCTCCCAGCAAATCACTTTCTTCCCAGTCTGTAGGTTCACATGTGGTTCAGTTTCTTATCAGAGCCTTTAGGCCTTCTCTTATGAGATCAGCTCAGAGTGTGGGCTCAGGAAGTTTGAGATTTGGTTTAAACTTTACTTCTTGCTAAAATTTATACAAGTTAGGGCTGGTTAGACGGCCCTTGATCATACTTTTGGTTATTATGCTGTCACAGATTTACAGTATTAGTCAAAGGTTTAGACACATACTCTCATTAACCTGAAAATTAATTAAAACTTTAGAAGGCTTCTGTATGACTGCTCCAGTTTTCTCTGCTTACTATTTATTCTCCATATATAAACATATGACATCACTATTGTCATTAACTTGTGCATCATTTTCTTTCTCTGCAGGTATTCATGAAGTTACAGAGCTGGTGACCCTTTTTCCCTATCCTTTCCACCCCCAGTCAGTTAAGGCTGATGTCCGACATTGAAATTAAAAGAATGAATTTTTAAAAACAATTTATCATGGTAAGGAACAGGATTGTACGTTCGTGCAAATACCTAGATTAAAATAAAAATTTACATGTTTAAAATAAGAGAAGTAGCTTATGTTCTTTTATTACCTGTCAAAAGTTTGTACACAGTAAAGATTTAATGGAAATGTGTGTCCTGGTACTGTAGGCTGTGTTTGACATATAAAATCCTTTTTAATCTACTCAAAACCCAAACAATCAAGTCAAATAAATTTGCATTTATGCAGATTTTAGTCCATGTAGAACACCCAAATTTTCCAATATATTAGGACCAAAGCTTCACTAATTCCCATTTTACTGCATTGAAAAGATTATTTTTGTCAGTTTATAATTCGTTATTGACTCCCCATTAAGATGGAGCTATATCCAGTTGACAACATAAATACCAAGAGTTTCCAAAAAAAAGCCAAAACAAACAAACAAAAAAAAGACACTGTTCATCTTTTTATTGTTTTTCAAAAATGGGAGTATCACAAATTATGGCAAATGAGAGACTCTAACATCCTGAAAAAGGGCTGAAATTCTCCAACAGCCTCCAATAATGAGGGAAAATTATAAGAATAAAAAGTGAGAGAGAACTTTGCCTTAATGTTTGTTGTACTTGCAGCTGCCAAAGACCCATTCACTCCTTAAAATCAAAGTTTTCAGACCTCTGACACGGTTAAAAGCAGAGCAAGTTATACATAAAGGTAACAAACCTCCAAATAAAACGACACCGTACTCAAGACAAATCTGACTTCACAGCATTCATCTGGATGCACTCGCCCCTCCTCAGGGAGCAGTCTGTACCGTCTGTTCCTATAAATTACTTATTGGTGTATTTTTGATCACTTACATGCACACTTGTGAAAGTCTTACAAAGTCTTTAAAAAGTTAAGCCCTGTTAGTGTTTAAATGGTCATGCCTTAATGTGGGCAGCAGAGTCCAGGATGCTCAACAGACTGAGCCAGATATCTACACGGACATCTTTTTATCTCAGTGCTTGGAATGAAAACTTCCAAAAACGATGATCCTCTGGAAACGGAAATCAGGGATGCTGACATAAGACTTGGAAGTCTGATGGACAGTAAGAAAAAGAGGATGGAGGCAGGCAGATGTTTACTGGTCAGCACCAGCGGCTCTTTTGGTTCGTTTCCTTGGAGACGTTTTAGGAGAAGCCTTATCTGGAGGGAAAAGTTAATTATTAGATACTGAAGCCTATTTCCATAGAGAATGAGATCAAAACAAGAAAACAAGCACAGATAAAGTAATAATGGGACTAATCGTTGAAAGTGATTCAGGGTGATAAAATTGAGCTTACTCATGGCATTGAGAGTCTCCTGAGGAATCCAGCTGATGTCAACATCATTGATTCCAGTGGTACCCTTCTCTATTTTCACAGAAATCCTCTTCCTCTGCAGAATGGACAATAAAACTATGGCAGCGTATGTGCACCTTTAAGTGCAATTTGCAATTCAATTGGCAAATCGGCAATTGAATATTTAAAATGGCAATTTAATTGTTAAAATGGCAATTCAATGTTTAACTTTGTCATGTAATTTGAAAATGTATTTTGCAATTGACAATTTAATATACAAAGTGGCAATGT
>JAVQJG010097345.1:0-29554 GCA_036024015.1 Craterocephalus amniculus
GAATTTTGGAAAATGGTTTTTCCTCTTCGAATTAAATACCACCCACATACTTAATTGGTTCATTTTTAAAACATGATGATTTATCTTGATATGATGTTGAAATTTGACCCCGAATAATCGATAGGATGAACCCCATATTGGTGAACTCCCCTGTATATCATCTATAGCTAAGCTCTGAGCTACCATGATGAAATGGAAAGCAATGTCTGGAATGTGGTATTTGGTTCAACGCATAAAGCGTATTGCAAGCAGACACTTGCCAGCGTGAACGTGTGTGTGCGTGTGCGTATGTCTGCGTGCGTCTTTAATCCTTGAGGAGGCTGGCAATGACTGGCCCAGAAATCGGATGTTTTCTCATACGAGCGTTTCTCGGGCACACCTATTTCTCCTTTCTGTTTTAGTCCTACCTCCCTTCAGGCCCGTGCCCCTAGTAATCTATTTTACAATCGTCGGTAACTGCTTTGCCCTGGGAGAGGAAATATTTATAAATTAGACAAAAGATGTAAGCAGCTATTGCAGCTTTCTTCCCCCTCCTCCTCCTCCTAAGCTGTGATCCACAGCCTTAGGGCAGAATAGTTAAGAAGGTATGTGAAGTTAGTCTTTTAAGCACTTTGAATGGACAAAAGTAGAAGAAAAAGTGGAGGGGGAGACAAAGATGGAGCCCGGTGAAGTGTGAAAGAGGAAAAAAAGGCAGAAAAGACTGAGCTGCAGGTGTGAGAGCAGTTTTGTGGCTTCATTTATGTCTCTATCGCACACACACACACACACACACACACACACAGGCTTGTCTTGACAATGTAGCTTTGCTTGTGGGCTTTAAAAGAGGAGCAGCAGGAGTTGCAGGCTGCTGACATAAAGCAGGAACGAGCAGAAGAGAGGCTGCAAAGGTATTAGCAGCTCGTGAAAAGGCAGTGAAACTCGGCCCGAGCGACTGCTGGTGAACACGGGCATTTTTTTCCCCAAAGACTTAGCAGCTGCTCCCATTAAGTAGAATTACAGAGACGGAGCTATGTCAAGATGATAAATGCGTGAGAAAAAGGGTGAATGATGAGGAGGATAATCTGGTTTTCCATGTGACGGATCAGCCTGCTCTCTGTGTGTGAGAATCACATCAAGAAGAGCTTTTTTTTTTAAAAAAAGGGGGGAAAAGCTGGATTTAAAAAAAAAAGGATGAGTGAAAAGCTCTCCAGTGGTGAGAAGCTGCTTGCTTCTGCAGACCCTGCAATTTCAGAGAAAGTGGGGGGGGAAAGAAGTGAGCCAGTAGCCTACGATCGGATGAAACGCACGAACCGTCTCTCCGCCCACAAGATACAAGCCATCCATTCTTGTTTTTTTTTTTCCCCCTCATTCACTCCGGCGGGACGCCTGCGAGCAGGACGCGCACTCGCTCTGTTTGGACAAGAACTTAACACCGAAAGCTGGACTTCTTTTAGAAACTTCATTTAGGAGCAGGATTTGAATTAAGTTCTCTGTGTTCTTGGCTCCTCTTTGATGCTTTTCCAAGGATCAGAAAGCCTGACAGAAAAAGTTGTGACAGATTTTGAAGGAAGACTTAAAGAGAAAGAGATTTACCCTTATGGTTTTTATTTTTTATTTTTTAAACTGAGACAGATGAGGAGGCGGCAATAATCTGCACAGCTGCTGTAGGAAGAGCAGGGAAAATACACAGATAAAGAAAGCGGGGAGGTGCACAAGTGTGAAGGGCGAGGAGAGGAGACTGACGGGGGCAACCAAGGCTGGAGGGAGAGGGAGATAAATGGGACACTGAGGGATAATTCAAGTCGAAGGACAAGTGAGTGAAGACAAAACCCAAGCAGAGACACCTGACAAATTAACAGCTAGAATGGAGGCTCAGCAAGACGAGAGGAGAGACCTCCTCTGAAAAGAGACAGTGGAAAGGAGTTCTGCCTGACACAAGGAAGACAAGAAGATCTCCTCATCATGATTTACTCATCTGATTTCCCAAATTTCCACAGCCTGTGCGGGAAGAGCAACTTCGTCCCAGGATAGTATGACGAGAGGAGCAAAGAGATACCTGCCAGATCTGCCGTAACCCTCCCGCTCTTCCTTCTCCTCCTCTTCACCTCAGACTCCTCCACCTTCCTGCCTTCAAATCAAGCTATAAAATCACAGACTTCCTCCCTGGCCATCCTGATATCTCCTCTTCCCCCTTTCTCCATCCCCTCACTATGTGGATACCAGCTGTACTCCTATGGATGCTTAATATCTGCAATTTGTGCTCAGGACAAGAATATACAGACTTTTACCAAACTGGAGACATGGGAACAGAGGTAGGAGATCTCATTTCTCTTTTTCTCATCCATAGGGCTTGATAAGCAACTACATATCAGTGAAAAATGAAAGGAAAAAGCAGAATAACTGGCTGAAGAGAACAACCCACATATCAGAAATGCTGGGACGTTTTTTAAATCTGAACAAAATGGAAACCAAAAGACTTTCAAATGATATGAGCTGATAGTTCATTCACAAGATAACATATGTTGCAGATGTTTAAAGTGAGAAATTTGATGCTGGCTACAGGTGTAAAAAAAAAGCCGGCATGGGTTATGCTTACATGGTAGAATATCTTCTTCCCAGAGCAGTTTGAAGACATCGGGGCATCGAGGTTATGAATTCCTGCAGTTTTTATGATGGAATTTGGTCCCATTCCAGCTGCTGAAGAGTTTCTGGTCATTTTTATTGATGCGCCAAATGTTCTCTAAAGGTTAAAGGTCTGGACTGCAGGCAGGCCAGTTCAGCACCTGGACTTTTCATCTCTGAAGCCAAGATGAAATACATGAGGCCTTCCCTGAAATAGACGCCAGGAAGGGAGCTGATGTTGCTCTAAAATCTTTATATACTTTTTAGCTTCATAGTTTTATTCCAAAACATGCAAAATACTCTATATCGTATGCACATACGCACCCTCCATCAGACGTGCTGGGTTTGGAATTGACCGCTGATAACATCCTGAGGTCTCCCTACTCTTTAGCCCAGAGGAAGCGGTGTCCATGATTACCAACAAGAATGTGAAATTTAGACTCTTCTGACCCAAAGAACACTTTCCCACTTTGAGACAGTCCATCTCAGATGAGTCTTGGCCCACAAGACACGGCGGCACTTCTGGACCAGGTTAAAATATGGCTTCCCTTTTTCTCGATCGAGCCACAGTGGTTTCTGGAAGGATCCCTGGGGACATTTACTAACGTCAGTGCAACAATTGTTCTGATGAAGGATGCGGTGTCATCTGAGGGCCCGAAGACCACCGGCATTGTCCCTTACACACAGAGACATCTCCAGTTTCTCTGAATCTTGCTCTACAGATTATGAGAGTTGCAAAGCCTTTGCAATTTGACAATGAAGAAATTTGTTTTTTAAGTATTCCACAATCTTTTTCGCACTTTTTCGCAGATTGGAGAGCCTCTGCCAGTTCTGGGTGGCTCTGTTTCTCTGAATATGCCTTTTAATAACTAATGTTACAGACCTGATATCAGTTAACTTAATTATTTGCTAGATGTTGTCCCAGCTGAATCTTTATAATTGCTTTTTCAGACTTCTGCTACTCCCATGCCAACTATTGTGAGACTTGTAGCAAACATCACATTTGATATGAGCTGTTTTGCATAAAATAGTAAAACAATTCTCAGTAAACACCCTTTACATAATATATGTTCTGTTGTGGATAAAATATTGGCACATGCCTCATTTTGTTCATACTTTAACCATAACCCAAAAACGTACAGTGTGACAATTGGCTTTTTCTGAATAAAACTCCAAAGTTTTATCCTTACTGAACATTTGTGGAAGTGCATCATTGGACCAGCAGAAGAGGTTTCTGTTGAGTTCAGGTGCAGATGCTGATCTGTCTGGAAGAATAATTTCTGAAGATTTGCAAGCTGTTTGAAAACAAAAAGTCAAGAGCATCATTAGTGTTTTCAGGAGTGGTCAACCAACAAAGATCATGCATGACAGCTTTTTGGGTCACAAAGAATAACTTCAAGGGTGACTACCAAGCAACTACAGGCATCCGTTATCGACTGCCTAATGATAATGATTAAGTCTGTCATCATGCTTTAAAGAGAACACTGCTGTTCCATCCCATGATGGAATACATGAGGAATACATCATGAGTCGGACGGGAAGCAGATTGGCAGGTAGCAAGAAAGAAAGGAAAATACTGAAACACAAGGAGCAGGCTGATACTGTACCAGTAAGGAAACACTATATTATGAATACAGCAGGTTCAAAAGAACTTAGTATTAAAATGAAAAAAAAATAAAAAATTCTAAACCACAAGATGAGTCAATTTTCCAAAGAAGTCAGGAAAATGATGGAAACTCTTAAACCCCCTTTTTTTAAAAAAAAGTTTGAAAGCATCAACAATAAATCAAGCTGTGACTTCTACACAATGGTATCGGCTTACTACAGGGAATTTTGACAACGTTCTTAAGAAATACTGATTCCTTATAAGTGGGCGGATGCTAAGTAACAATGGTGGTTGTGTTTGTAAAAGGCATCACTTGAGGCATGTAATATTTAAGTTAGAAGTCACACTGAGTAAAAAATGCATGGGTGTGTGTACATATACACAACCAGGCCTGCAGTTTGTTATGTTGGACACACCCAGGAGAGCGGCATCAGTGGTCATTCGCCCGTTATGACCTCACAGTCCCTCAGCAATGACCTCATGCCATGCGGTTGCTCGTCACCATAAAGAAGAAAGGGATCAAGGAAAAGAGAAAACATGGGAAGCCCTTAAAAGAAATAAATAAAAGGATACATCCATCAATTTGTTTGCAGAGATTTCCCAGGAAAGTTGAATAATATTAGTTATTAATAGATATTTATTTTATCTTAGCTGGGCTGTTTTTCATTACTTGGCTTATGTGAATACTGGCTGATGACAACAAATTGGCTCAAACTGATCCGTGAAGTGCCTTGAGAGCTGAATTGAATTGATTTGAAAGTCTTTTTTTGCTTTGGCTCTAGACCAGCAGTAATGTTTGGCAAATGTATGGAGGTATTTGATAAATAATACCATCATACCTTCAATATTAAAAGCACAAAGAACAGATAGAACTGCAAACACATTAAATTAAGCAGTCCAAGATAGGGGTTCCGAAACATTTTGAGCAACGACCCCAAAGATAGCATTGGTGTTTGCGACTCCCCTCCCACAAGAATTATTAATTGTGTGAAATCAGATGGGTCTTTTGAATATGAGGCTTGAAAACTGTAAGAGTTGTCATAAATAAGAAGGATTAATGTGGATTTATGCATTGTGATAAAAAATTTGGCTGCTAAATTTAGATTTATCTCTGCATTAATGGTTTAATTTTGACAGCCATAATGAAAATCTTACATTTCAGAAATGACCCGGAGACCCCCTGAAAGGATCTAGCAACCCGTTTTGGGAATCACTGTTAAGAAGGAACCCAGAACTTTGGGAATTAATTATAGGATACTGACAATGCATGAGAAAGCCAGAAGGTGGTGAAGAATTGTTGGGTATCACTTCCTCAATGATTTTAAATAGCCCTATTTAAGAACTGTGATAAATAGTGGATTCTTATTTGAAAACTTTTATTCAAGAAAACTTCAGAGAAAACTGCTCAAAACCGACTCTGAGTGGTAGTTCACTGCCATAGGCTACTGTGCAGCAACTTTCTTTCATCAACAACACAGAATTTAACATCAAAGGTATCCTTCATCTACTGCCTAATTATAATAATTAAATTTCCTGAGTTAATAAAGACCGTTTTGATCACAATAATCAACTGTATGCTTGCATTTATTTTTAATAAAACAGAAGAACAACAGCAGAATTTCAAGAAAAAGAATATGTCTATTAGGTCAGCACAAAGGAATATTAGTCACGCTTTGGGCTTAGTGACATATTGTACATTATTCAAATAAATCCAATTAAATCTAAAAAGGTTTTGGAAACAACTATAAAAAGAAGATTGTTTCTGATGCAACAATTTTAAATTAAACAAACCTAAAACTGCACAAACAGTTGTAGGCTGCGTAAGACAAGTAAGCTAGCAGTAGCCAAGGGGATACCAATGTAAATGAGTCAGTCCATTGATTCTGTCAAAGTATCTCAACAAGAATTTTATAGACTGATGAAACTTTTTTAATTCATTCATGGTCCCCACAAGATTTGCATTATGACCCAAGTTAGTGAATGTTTTCTCTTTCAGAAGGTGCTGTGTGAGTTTTTCCTTGAATGGGTATGGCAAACACCTTGTAAACCGCTGTGTAGAACCCAAAAAGCACTTTAGATGTATGTACCATTCTTTTTGCAGTTTTTTAAAAAATAAAATGGTGCTGCACTCAGCAAATAAATTGTAATTTTTTTCTTAGCAAACTAAACTGGTCCCCTTTAGAGTAGCTAGCATAGCAAGCTTCTTTTAGCTTTTAGCTAACTGAAGCTTTTAGATAAATAGTCCTGTTCTCCATGTGATTAAGTGTAGATTCATCAATGTTACAGTAAATAAAGACTCATTTATCAGGTACATAATTATACCAAAATATGTTGCTCGATGTGCTGGGGAGGGGGAGGAGGAAGAAGACAGGAGGTAAATAGGGAGACTGAAAGCAGCGCAGAGATCTGGTTTCAGTTTAGGTAATGCCAGCTGTGCCATTCTGTCCCTTCTCAGCCTGGGAAACTAAACATACTCTCTCCTTCCCGCTAGAAAGAATTAAGTGCCACTTGAGAACAACTGCTGATACTTAATAACCCTTGGATGATCTAGTAGCCTCTATAAGTCACGGTTACACAATTAACCTCCTAGCTTTCATGTGTTGTAGCTTGACAGAATTATTAGTCAAGCTAACAGAAAATCATTATGGCGGTGACTCATAGCAGGTGGAATAAAATGATATCTACTGTAAACTGAGATTTGCCATGTGGGCCCAGTCTAATACATGGTAGTAATGCGAGCTGACATTCTCCAGTCTGTTTTGTCCATTTAAGCGGAGTAATGCTGCATTAATGGACATATGGAGAGATATTAAAGAAGATGCTGACATCTTCATGTCATAGTTGGGTTCCTTATTTAGGTCAGACTCTTGTATAAGCGTACTAAACAGGTATTCTGAGTTTTTTTCTTCAGTTTTTTAAGTGTAGTTTGTTTAACATGCAGAAATGGAAAGCCAAATATAAATAAACACTTGGTACGTTTTTGTGGACTCAAAGCCATCGTGAAAGAGCAAGCACAGGTGAAGGGAGGACATGCTGTCAATCACTAACAGTAGCCAACACCAACATGTTACAACACATTGGTAGCTGAGGTATTCACTGTTTATCCAGCCCAAGCTAAGCTTACACTGTAAATTCTACAGTTATCTAATTTCCTCCATAAACAGGAACTTTGTGCTGAATTTTCCAGATGGACTTTCCATCTTTGCTCTTTAGTATCAAGAAAAGGTGTTTTTTAAACATTTTTTAAACAAAGATTGCCTGATTGTTAGTATAAGAACTAAATGTAAGTTTGTTTGTATATTTTACTTATCTGTTGTCTCCTTAAATCCTAATTTTCCTGTCATCATTATCTTTATTTTAACATATGATGCTTTGCAACAACATAAAGAAATGAAAAAATTCAGTCCTGTAAAAACCTGTGTTCGTCCTTTTTCCACTCTGCAGGCACCAACACAATTGGATGACCATGCCAGTTTGGAGACAGTGACAAGTGTGGATCAGCTCCTGCAAATCCTCTACCCTGAATATGGTTTGATTCAGCACTGCATGAGGAGGAAAGCATGGCATGCCTCTTCTTCCCCATCTTCCTCATCACTTTCGGCCTCAGCAGCGAGCCCATTGGTCCACTCTAACAACGATGATGTGTGGGTTCAGCTGAGGGAGGAGGCTCTTTATAAAATAGATGGAACCTTGGCAGGTAAGCTTAAAGACTTGAAGAAGAGTTTGGTTATTTCTCCATGAATTAAAGCAAACAATGCACTGTTTGAAAGTTTGTACAGAACCAGACTGGTTCTGAAATTGATCCAGCAATATATTGTTTTTTCTTACCTCATTTTTAAAAGTTACTTACTTCATTAATTGATAAAACTCACATCCAGATGCTTTTTTGACATTTTTGACAAATGAATGATGAATAAAAGTAATGCATCTAATATGATGCAGACAACATCTTTTAAAAACAAAGCCTAAAAGCTAAAGGCAATAAAATACATGTTATTGTTATTTGGTTACAGGTGAGGGTGTAAGGATTGGGTATAAAAGGGTTGATTTTCCAAGCAAGGATAAGCTATGATTCACTCTTTGGGCTTAACTCAGAAAATAATCAATAAGTGAATGCAGAGCTGCACAATGAAATTTTGGAGACAGATATCATAATTTTACCATCAAGAGGGATTAGGACTGGCAAGATTAGGACTTTTGAAAATGTATTAAACATCATGAAGAGGAAATAAGAAAATAACTAATCCAAACTGTTGAGAAAAATTACAGATTCCTCTGAAAATGAGTTTACTCAGTTTTCACTCAAAAGATTTAAAAGGAAGGGTAGAATAATATTACATCATAAGATATTATTTTGTAAATATAATAGGATAGTGGATAGTGAGGAGACTGGCTGAAAATTAAAGTTTTTAAATAATTGTAAGACTCTTTAATTGGATTTTAGTTTCTGGAAATGGGATTTGTTTTGCTGGTGATGCAACCAGAAACATCATGTTTTTATGAGCTGCCGCACAGACGTAGTTACACAGGAGACAGATAAAACTGGGTGGTATTCGCTGACTTAATGATTTCCTGCCCAAAAGGCTGTCTTGTATTCATGTTCTCAAAAAACAAAATCCAAAAACCTAATTGTGTTTTCAGTCATCCTTGAAGAAATCCAGCGGACCTCATGCCAGCCCAGGGAAGTCTGCGTTGAGGTCGCCAAAGAATACCCAGAATCCACCAGTCAGTTCTACCTCCCTCGCTGTGTGGCGCTGCATCGCTGCGGTGGATGCTGCGCAAACGAGGCTTTTTACTGCACCAACACAAGTCACGCACTTGTCAACAAAACAGTAAGTGACCATTTAGATTCTCGTGTATCTATTTACATGATAGTGTGTGTATGTTGCTCCTCTCACACCTCAAACTGCCTTGGAATGAGGGACAGAAACCAATCTGCCCAGTTATGTAACTGGCTCCATTGTAACACAACACACCCTATTCCAATGGGAATAAGCTGCAACTGGACATGCAACCGATACAGTATACACAATCACACTCGGTTGCACAACTTCTCCACAATTACATCAACAACCATGAGGTGGTCCCGCCACTAAGTGAGCCACAGCAGGAGGAGGGGCTGTTTGCTTTCTGTTTCACACACGCATGTGTAACTTTTATCTTCTTCACTGCCAGCTGATGGAACTGTCTCCACCCAGGATGGATCGCTCGGTCGTCATGGTTACATTCATCAATCATACTTCGTGTGAATGTCTGTCCAAGCGGCCGCTCCACTCCATCATAAGACGAGCAGCAGCGGACCACCTGTGAGTTAACATGAGGAATGACAAACATTCATGATTCGCTCCTCCTGTTTGCATCATTACTAACATTTGTGTGTGTGTTGTGTGTGTGTAGTTGTTCTCCTCCTGAACATCCCTGTGCCCTGGGATCATTATGGGATCCAGTGAACTGTGTGTGTGTCTCTACAGACATGATCAACTACTCTCAGACAGAAACAGGTAGGTGTGGCTAAGTCATGTGGATCGACTCGGATTCCTCTGTGGTTGGACGCAACATGACGAAAGCATGTTAAATTCAAAGCTGATAGTCTTCTTTACCATTAAACACATGCTAGCTGTTCACTGTCTATGGAGGGAGAAAAGTGCCAGGATAAAATAAATAAAAACAGCATTGAATAATCCGGGAAATGTGCCACTGGGTAATGAAAATTGAAAATAAACTAAGATTTAGTAAGAACTATTTAACTGATTTCAATCGGTCATAAAAATGTTAAATGAATTGGTATTCTTTTTTATTAATTTAGTTTTAAATCATTTGAATGAATAACATTTGATTTATGGAATGTTTTCTTCTGCAGAACTCAACAACCACAGAAAAGTCTGATGACAGTGCCTGGTCAGAAAAATAACATGATTTAAAGCAAATCTGCCTCTGACGCAATGTTAATTTGATTGTAGCAGGAATGTCTTTGTGGCATGTGAGCAGCTACCATTTTCAACTACTTTGAATTTTTCCAATGCTAAACCATAATACTTGACAAGTGACATTGTGTTAAAGAGAATATGACGTCCTGTATATTTGTGAGCAATACAAATATGCCTCTTCTGGACATAACAGAGTAAACATATCCAGTATCTTAGAAGCAAATTCAGTGTGATAAACACAGAATGAGAAGTTTGCTGTTCTTTGGAGTTACCACAGTTATTTGACAAGCTCGACTGCAGCCTAGAAAAAAAAAATACAAGCCTCCGCTATACTCTGCAACTTTAACCGCAGTTTCTGTAGCTGCTTGCCCTGCTGGCATCCGCCAAACAATAATTAGCCCTGCCAGCTTTTGGCTAAACATTGTCATCAAGATGCTTTAGATTAGCAGGTACAACGTTTACAGAAGTATTCTGAGCTGGGCCCCTTATCGTGCTTACATCTGCTAATTAGCCCCGTCCCCATGAACGTATGTGGCTGATGGAAAGAAACAAAACCACAAGATAAATCTAATCTGTGACCAGATGATTAGAAGTCATCTGCCGGAGTCCTTGAATATCCCTGTGAAATCTGATTAAAATCGCTGAGAAGTCAGGACATTTTGGTAATAATATCATAAATAACAATAAACAACATAAATCACTAAAGTCATTCAGGTTCAATCTATTATTCAAAGCTCCAAAGACACAGCTAAATAGGTTTTTTTATCTCTTCTTACCATGTCTTCCAGAGGCCCTCGACTCCAGTCTGCTGGCTCTCTGTGGGCCCAACAGGGTTCTTGAGGAGTCCACCTGTGAGTGCGTCTGTCAAAACGGACTCACGGAAGCCAGCTGTGACCCAGGCTGGAAACTGGACCACAACACCTGTAAGGAGGATTTCAGTTAAGGCGCTTGAAACCATATTTAGCTGATATGACAGAAGAATATGCCTGAAAAATGCATATTAAAACAAGTTCAAATATACCTTTCAGAAGCTCTCACTGCAGATATAAAAAGGCCTTGTATGGATTTGTCTATAGGCAAATCTGACAGTGTTGATAATTTCAAGCTCATGCTTGTATTTCCCATTATTGATCTGGCTAGGAGCCAATGTAGCTCAGGTTAACCCCACTGACTCTTAATTAACATGTTAGCTTGTACTACGCATAATCAAAGTGGGCAGTAATCAGTGGTGCCAATATTTAATCAGTGAAACCTGTGTAGCCTCCACTTTTGCATGTTGCCTGACTGGTTTTGTTTAATTGCAACCAGTTTACTGTAAATACTCCAAGGTAGCTTATTAAGATCGAGATAAAAGCAGATAAACGGAGCTTTTGGGGAAGTAGAGTTTGAAGATTTTAACAAGTCGTGACATGATTATCAGATATTCAGGCTCCCGTGTGCAGTGCAGTATGTGATAGTTTCATTCCCCTCATGTCCTACCTGCTGATGTTGATCTAAATCTTGTCTCAGGTGAGTGCCAGTGTGAAGGACAAAGCGAGGGGAAGTCTTGTCCTGCTGGCCAGCGGTGGGATGACGAGCTGTGCGGCTGTGTGTGCGCAGCGCAGTGTCCTGGGAATCAGCCCCTGAACCCCGACACCTGCCTGTGCCAGTGCAGGGAGAGTCCGCAGTCGTGTCTGCGGCAGGGCAAGAGGTTCAACGCCAACACCTGCAGGTAGGCGCACAGGAAAGCAAAGAATCTGCAAGTTTTTTTGCATAAATCATTTCCACGTGGCAAAGACAGACATACATGAATATTAGTTCCTTATTCCTTTTTTTCTTCAGTGGAATAAAACAAAACTCCACAAGGTTTGCTGTTGCACATTTATCGGTAATATGAACACAAACACTGAGCAATTAAAGGAGGGGTTGCCTCAAAATAAACAATTATGCCATAAAACATAAAGTAGAAAGCATATTAGATTGTCAATAAAATACCTGTAAGTGCAGATTACTCTGAGTACTCCTGTCTGGTCCGGATGACTGAGAGCTCTGGGACGATTGGATCAGAGCGAACTCTCCGTGGAAAACCCAAACCCAAACATTCCACATGACTTTCTCCCTTCATGCACTTTCGTTCGCATGTTTCATTGTGACCTTTTATGGACATCGGGGGTCTCAAAGCTTGTATTTTGCATGCGTGTTGTGGTTCCCACAGCCAGCGTGCAAAGCCTCAACCTTTCTCTGACCCCGGGGGGCCTACAGAGAGAAGGAGACTCGCTGAACTTGATGACAGCAAGCGAAGCAGATAGTTCAGCCACAGATGGAGCAAACAGCCGTTTAGAAAAACAAACCGGCAGACATAAGCTGTGATGTAACAAATTCATCCTGGTAACGCTACACTGGGAAAGGTCTTAAATATCCAGACAAATGACCTTTTATAGCAGGTTTTTAAACTTTCTCAGCTTAAGTAAACTGAAATTAATAAAATATTTAACCCAAAACCTAAATATAGAGAGAATATGCCTCAATGCTACCAATTGATTTCTTTACTGTCATTCATGGAAGTGATTAATGTGACTGTTTAAAGTTCAAAATCAATCATTTAAGCAAAATACATTGGCACGCAAAGTTTTGGTACCCCCAATGACCCCTAACTAAAAAGTTTGAGGTTTGAATTCTGAGAAAAAGTCATAATTTCCACTTTATTTTACAAATTTTTTCCTTCAGTGGCCCTTATACGCTTACATAGGACCCAAAGTGGTTGTGCATATGTGAAACACCTGCTAGACATATGGAAAATGCTTTATGTTAAATGTAGTTTTGGACCATTAATGTGGTTTTATGAGAATTCCAAACAAGTGCACACTGATTTCACATGTGATTTTATACTTTTCACCCAGGCATCTGAATGCATTTCTTGTGCTGTGACCATCCCATCTGCTAAATAGGTTTCACATGTGAAAAAACACATTTCCAACACATCTGGTGTTTGTGTTAAGGTTGCAGCCAGTTGTGGCATAACCATAACCACCAGATAATGTATTATGAAAACCTGTACCGGTTTAAAAACTTGTTAAATTTAATCATTTTTTGGTAGAAGCAGATCAAGTAGCTCTGTTAGTGGTTTTAAATCAACATGTCATTTCATCAAAAACCTGGCCGTAGAAATGGCCGGCGCCACCAAATCCAGTTTTCTACACCACACAGAGCATTTATTGTTCTTTTCCATCAGTCTTTTTATTGTTTTGTCTATTTTGTTTGACTCACCATCTGGTCACAGGAGGTAGTCCACAGACAACCATACACCTGCTGAGATTTTGAAGAAGAGTTCCCAGAATCATCTCCTTCCTAGAAAAACATTCCCTTCTTTTTTCCCTCTCGCACACACAGGATCTTTTGATGCACATGAAAATAAAACTTGGATCAGGCGTTATCCAAAAGGGATGTGGTGATGTGAATAATCCATAGTATGCATGTCAAGAGGATATCATCTCCCCTGTGTATGCATTTTATTTCTCCTCGGTTCCTCCTTTCAACCTCACCCATCTCAAAAATGTGGTTCTTTCCCTCCTGCCCTTCAATCCCCCTTTTTGTCATATTTCTTCCTCGTCTTATCTAAACTCTTTTTCTTTACTGAATCCATGTCTTTCCTGTGTCTAGCTGTTACAGGCTCCCTTGCAGAAAGCCCAGACCTGTGTGCAAGGATGGATTTTACTACAACTACCAGGTCTGCCAGTGCATCCCTGACTACCTGAAGTGGAATTAACTGGCAAAAAGGCGGCTGGATGAGACGGATCGAAGACACAGCCCTCAAACTTTATAGGCTGAACAAAGTGAAAAGATGGCGGGGGTGCTTCTTGACAAAAAGGCTTTATTTACATGTGCTGACAACACAAGGAGCCGACAGGGGAGTTTTACGCTGCGCTTTGTCGCTTCTCCAATCAGACATCACAAAAGAGGATCAGAGAACTTCCCAGTAAAATGAAAAGATAAACAGCCAACGTTAAAAGACAGGAAGTAAAGAGAGATAATTGACTCTGTGGAGGCGACTGTGCCCACGTGATTCCCCTCTTTCACTTCTTGTCAACACAATTCTCACTGGAAACGACCAATAAGACCTGAAGACTACCTAAAACGCGTGACATCGAGGCAGGGCGGGCCAATCAGTTTGGACGAATCCGCTCTGCAACAAGTTGGAGCAGGAGTGCCAACCAGCCGCAGGGGCACGGCTCACTCATGTCTGCGCGAAATGGAATGTGGGAAAAGATAATAACAGACCAGACTCCGTGCTTTTGAAAAGAATAAATCGAATAGAGTTTGGGCACCTGAGATGAGATCTGTACGAGGCTGGAGGAGTTATTGTTCAGAAATCCTGTCATGTGATGCTTACTGCATGTTGCTTTATATTCCCTCTCTTAGCGGGGGTGAGTCTGATTGCTTTGACGTCATTGTATTCATGGTCTCTATACTGCGAGATTAAGAGAAATCTCCTCGGTTTATGTTTTTTTTTTTTGTTTGTTTTTTTTACAAAAGCTTCCATAAGTAATTTAAATTTATCATGAGCATCCCACACTTTTTTTTTCTTTCATTGGATCGCTTTGATTTCACTCATATATCATTGATGGATCCAATTAAAAACTTGGGTGCAGTTCTGGGTCTTCTACTAATTTATCTTCACATGTTCCACAATAATATTATTTGTAAATAATGAATGTTTTCATATTTAAAACCATAAAATGTTTAAGACTAAATCATTAGTTGTACAAAACTGTATTTAAGTTGCTTTAATGATTATTGTTTTGAAGTGAAACAATTCATGCATTTCTACTCGATATTAATTTCACGGAGAATCTGAAATATGACTGCTGCACTGTTGCATATTCATTTTGACGGGTTATTTAGACCCAGAGCAACTTTAAGAAATTGTTTAAGGTCTAAGGAAATCACTCGTTGAGATGAAGAGGTTTTGCCGTGTAGATGATGTAGTGTTTGTATGTGGATGTAGAAAAAAACAAAAAATCTTTTTCCATACTTAAATTATTCAGTATTGATTAAAAGCCTTATTTGACTGAAATTTTGTCCCATCTTATTATTTCTATGCATTAAAGGAAATTTTTTTTGGAAGAGTCCAACTCTGCTTTGGAAAGTCCTGGTAGTTCACATGCAGAGGGAGGAGGTTTTATTTTAAGGTATTTAGTGGTGCTCACTTCTTTTCTGACATTCGATGGAGGTGCTGATCATCAGCATTGATCAGTTCCGGAGATATTAAACTATATAACTCCATGAACACAAATGTAATTTTTTTGGTGCCTTTTTTGTTTGTGGCACATCAGCAACTTTCTGGATGAAATGGCTTATACTAAAAAGCTTAATTTTTCTTGAGGATGGGATAACCATTTGAAATTTCTGCTGTGTTACAGGTGAATTTACTCTAGACTATTGATTCTGACATTTCTGTAGTAATCTCAAATTCAAGCTTTTTTTTAAGACCAAGGTTATGGATAATACCTTGCAGTTGTGAAGATAATTATTTTGCGAATGTCATTTCGTGCAATAGTCAAAGGCCTCATGAAGAAGAGCTTACCAAGTACGGCTTGTTTTAAAAGTGTTGCCAAGGTAAAGCATCCTTTCTCCAAAGACAAAACAAAAATGGCCATACTTCAATTTGCAAATTTGCATCTGAACACAACTTCTAACCTCCTTTGGGAAAATGGTCATAAAACACAGCAGCTCAGTGGATACAAATCAAACAGAATACCAGCCGTTAACCGTGGACCCTTCTAGAGCTAAAACTTGGCTGAACTGGACCATTCAACAGAATAATGATCCCAGAGAGAAAAATCAAGGTGTTCAAGGGTCCCGTCAAAGTCCAGAACTAAATCTGATTAAAATGCTGATGCAAGACATTAAATAGGCTGGGCACGAGGAAAGGAAATAGAGCGGACCAAAGATTAAAATGACACAGAAAATGATTACCACAAATTGTTAATGCTAAAAGTGGTGTAACAAGTAAATGAGTCATGTGTCAGGTGGACTTAAAATTTGCCTCTGAACGTTGGATTAGACTTAACTGAATAATGTGATTTCATATATCTGGTCATATGACATAACTGTAAGAGCTCATAAGGATCATGTCATTTCTTTTATCATATACTCAGCCTTATAAGTGACTGTGTGGTCTTGGACAGAGTGTGTGGTCTTTTAGCAAATAGCAATAGCATTAAATGACTATTAAAAATCCACAGCTCCTTTAAAAAGCCAGCTGCATGAGAGTTCTCAGGTGGCTACCGGGTGTATGTTGCATGTCAAGTGTCTTATGTTACGAATCATGATTAAGTGAAAAAGAACCCAGCCCTCACGTGCACACATGCATACACGGGGTGAAAACCTGACTCTGCATGTGGTCTCATGTTTCTTCTTCCTCTAGAGCCGTCTACCACAACAAACATCACCCACTCTGATAGAAAAACAAAGAGATCGCCTTTCTGTCTGGCCTTAGCGACAGTCTGCCTGTTGAACTTATCTGATCTTCACTGCAGCAGCTGTCTCACTCATCTGTTTGGGATAGATGACTTTTTAACATAGTCTTTGATGGTTAATCATGGAGGGTAATTACATTTACGTAAATATTTGGATATGCTGTGTTTCAGTCTTAAACTCTGGCAAAATGCCACACGCAAAAAGTTTGGTGGAGGTCACTTCCTGATCTGCCAATTCAGGATTTAATATTTTTCTTCCGTTGCAGCTGTCCAACTCTACTTTGTTTTATCTCAAGCCAACGCAGCTCTTTCCTCTGACGAGAACACTGCACACTTTTCTGTTATAATAGAGCCATTGTAACACCAAAACTAATGGAAGCCATTTGAAGCAACTTTATTTTTTTCTTCAAGAACAAAATATAAACCCACCTCCAGCATCCCCCTTATATAAGCCATTGAAACTCTTCAAATATTTACAAAAGATAGAAAATAAAACAAAAATAAATAAAACCTGCTGTAGCCCATGAAAGACACATGCGGCCTCCTGTTAATACTTATAAATTGTGGCAGTTTACATCTACCACATGTTTCTGTTTGAATCAATCCTGAAAGACAACATTCACCCTACTAAAGAAATCATTATGCTTGTCTGGTATCATCAAAATCCTATGCATATGCAGTTTAAATGAGAAAGGCCAGAACGTCAGGTGATGGTGTATAACGAAAAGAGCATAAAAAAAACAGAATACAGTGATAAATTAGTGGGATACTGGCAGTTTCTGGCTTGCAAACCGTTATTGCTAAAGAAAATGCAGTTGGTAGCAGTGACTAAAGATTAAAGCACTTCTCATATCTGTACAGAAGTAAATAAAGTGGAGCAGATTTGTTAATTAGAATTAAAAAGGTAAATGTTCTGCAAAAGAAATAGGAGGGATTTAGTATGGTGCACACTGACCCCTACTGGTTACTCATTGTGAGGACAAGCAGCATAGAGCTAATGGGACCATAGGGATTTTTTTTTATAAGAAATACAATTAGTTTTAAACAAGAATCGTACATTTAAAACTCCTTATTAAAGAAACCTGGTACAGTAATCTTACAACTTTAGAGTTTAGACTCAGTCTAAATTATATCCGTGATCTCAGAATGAAAAAACAGTATGCATTTGATGTTTCTTTCATTCTTCTTCCCCACAACTTGAGAATTTATCAACTGAAAATCTTTTGAGTGCAAAAGTAAATATTACTGTATGGCTTACTGGTGTGAAAAATATGTAGCTTATATTGTGTCAGTGTGTTGTTGTTTTTTTTCTCTTTTCACAGCTTTCAACCGTTTAGTCTGTAAGCCACAATGCTTTGTCTCCATACCAGGTGAAGCAGCTGAAATATAGCACAGCGCTTCCAGAGCAGGCACTTCAGTACTAACCGTCCTTCCAACTATCTGACAGGGGGTCAGTTCAGTAGGTTTCTTCTCTTTCTTGTTGTCTTTCGTCACATGTTTTGCCCAATCCTTAGGGCTTGTTTTACAGGCACATGCTGCAGCTAAAGTCTGATAACACTTTCAGTTCTGGGTCCATCCATGGATGTGCAAGTCTTTGCCCACCGTACGGAAAAAGTCATCTAGAATGCGTCGATCTGTTGAGGCATGATCCGAGATTGGGCTCCATGCAGGTCCACGGACATGTTACGCTCCCAAAACATAATATTCAACTGTTCCCTGAAACACAAACAGCACAATATTGTGAGAACAGTTAACAAACCTACAGCTTATCTAAACGCTCTCAGAGTTGCATACCTTACTTCTCGAAGATCAAGGCTTCATTCTCACCTTCATCATCATCATCAGAGTCAAACCCAAACAGGTTTGAGCACTTCTTCAGCTGGATATGGTTCTGCAGCTCCTCCGTGTTGTTGAACGTTGCAAAGCAGTTGCCGCAGCGTTGCCTTTGCAGAGCTGCGGCCTTGCAGGCTAGCCCAGAGGCGGCATTTCCATGAGGCAGCAGGTAGAGCGGCATCTCCTTCCGTCTCTTTGGCATGGTGATGAACTTCTCGTCCAGGTATGCTGTTGGTGGGGGACGTATATATGGCCGCTTTCTGTAATCTGTAAGAGTTTCTTTACTCATTGCTAATTTGGATTCTTCGCTCGGTGCTTGTCCACTCTCCATTTGAAAGCGGTCCATTGCTGCTGCTGGCAACATTTCGGGAATCTTGCCTGCAGAACTTTCTTCTGCTGCTGGTTGGACTTTAGTGGACTTTGCCGACTTCTTAGTTGCTCTTTGATGATCTTTTAATTTCTTCTTTAAAATCTTCTTCGTGTCATCTTTGTGACGATCCTTGCATACCTTTCTTGCTTTGCTGGCCTCCGACTTATTCGGCACATTTGCCTTTTTGGATTTTTCCTTTTTGTGTATCTTCTGCTCATTTTTTTCAGGGGCAGCAGGCACACAACTCTTATCCAAGGTGTCGGCTGGTTGGGATGGAGCAGGACTGTCAAGTGTTGAATCTGAAGACTTATCTTTTGTCGTTCCCTCCTCATCATTATCGCGCTTTCCTTTGGCGTCATCCTGTTGTTGGACTTCACATTTCAACCTTGCCTTCTTCAAGCTTTTTTGATTTTTGTTTGAAGCCTTTGCCTTGACTAACTTTTTGTCCACCTGTTTCTTTGACCACTCCCTATTCCTTTTCTTTACCTTACTTAAGTCTGAAGATGACGGATGCAGATTGTTTCCGTCTTTCGTGATAGATTTCTTCGGTTTTCTCCCTCTTTTCACCTTCTGTATAATTCCAGTAGAGGCCGGCAGGTTTAAGCCTTCAGTTGGGACAGCGAGCACAGAGTTATTTGAGTCATTCTGTGTTGAACCTGTGTTTTCCACTCCAGCTTTTCCTTCTTCATCAGCAAAACTTCCTCCTGCTTCGACTTTGGCCGTTACTTTTTTCTGGACAGTCTTTTTGTTCACTTTTCTTTTTGCAATCTTGTACTTCTTTGCCTTGCTGGACTCTGAAGGTATGTAATGATTTTTAAACGTGCGCACTCTCTTTACTTTAACAGCCTTTGGCTTTTGCGTTTTGAGCTCTGAGGTCACAGACTGGTTTGGATTGTAAGCAGATTTATTAAGTACTCGATTCCTTGTAGTCAGTTTCCCCTTTGTTGTCTCAGGCTTTGAATCCACTGACTTCTCTGTAGCTTTGACTTCCTCCTGTACCTGATGACTCTTCTCTTTTTCTGATTTTAACTTGATTCTCACAGTTGAAGGCTTCTCCGTTTCTGAACACAGTTTTTGATCAGCTGTAGTCTTTTCATCGTGCACAGCTTTTTTCAACTTGGGGGGTCGGCCTCTTCTTTTCGGGACTTTTTCATTTCCTTTAACCTGCTTATCTTCCAATTTCTGCTTCATGATTCTATTGTGCTTCAACAACGATGATGAGATGACCTTATGAACTTTGGAAGTTTGAGGAATTGCATTTCTTGCCTGAGCTTTCCGAAATATCTGCCTTAATCTAAGATTACGTTCAGTGGGCTGTGCAGATGTGTCCTTATTGGAGAGATTAGTCAACACGTTTGAATCCTTGTGCTCATTTTCCATCAGAAGTGGCGATTCAACATCTTTTCTCAACTCCAAACCATATGACACCTGTTGTCTTAACTTACGAGCAGCCTTTACAGTCCCAGTGCTTCTGGCAGCAGTAGCATCCTCTGAACTCTGAGGTTTCATCTCAAGCTTTGCTTTACTAAGTTTGTCCTTTTTCTGCACATTGGTGCTTTTGTTAGGTCCAACAGACTTGGAAGAATAATGGTCTCTTTCATGAAGATTCAGTGCCCAAAGACAGATAAATAGTTTGGGGCATCCAGGGAGACAGCACACTGCCTGCAGTGGACTATGCTTCCTGGTGTGCCGTCTCATTTCCATCCCAGTTTTGAACCTGGCCATACAACCCTGATGAAGGCACGGATGCCGTGGAATGAGCCTGTGTCTTTCAACGTGGTGCTGGAAGTGTTCAAAACTCCATATCCTCCTCATGCAAATACTGCATTTACCATTTCCGAAACTGAAAGCCAGTTCTAAAGGTTTGAGTTCACCATGGTGATCTTCAAGAGCGTGGTACAAGAGAGTAACCCGGTTCTTTGATACGTCTGTGCACCAAGAGCAGCCATCCACAGGACAGAAAACTTTCTCTTGAGACTCAACATTTTTGTCTTTAGAAATATTCTCATTTTGTTTTGAGGCCATCTTCAAGACCTGCAGAGAATCTGTCTTTTCCTTTTTGTCTTCTGTGGAATGGGTAAACTCCTTGTCTTCCTGGAGTGAAGCTGCAGATGAATCCATCTCAATATCTTTTTCTTCCAAACTTGAACTCTCAGCCCCATCGCTTGTTCTTTTTTGTGAAGTCTCTTTCTGTCCAAGCTTCTGCTTGGCATCCAAGAAGCTTTTTAGACTACTCAGTACCTTCTTTTTGCCAATGTGTCCATTTAGTCTGTGACCAGCAGCTTTGTCATCGTGATCCTTGGCCTCGCTTTGTTTTTCTTGTGACAATGTACCACAAACTTGTTTCTCTTTTGATCTTAATGTTCTGGTTTCAGATGGACGTGTTATTTTAGGAGGCACAACGCATTTCCTAGGTCTCCCTTTACGTCCACTCCCAGGCAACATGTTTGTGGTCTTTGCTTTGGCAGAGGTTTTAGATGTGGTGTCAGGGACCCCGTTTTCTTGGTCTTTGATCCTCTTTAGCTTCTCTATATGATCGGACAGGTGCATCATGGCCAATAGATCGTCTTTAAACACCATCCCACAAAACATGCACTCATCTTTACGAAAATGGAACATTGCGTGTGCTACAACTCGACTTCCCTTGAATGGTTTGTTGCAGAAGGAACAGCAAAAGTCCAACTTAGATTCCTCGGATTCTGGTGCCGTATCCATAAGCTCACTGTTTTCAAGGGAATCTGAACCATCAACCATGTTGTTTGCGTTCCCTTTTTCCTTTTGAGCGTCCACGAAAGAGATATCCTGTTCAAATGTAGAGCAGCTGGAGGTAGTTTGTGTCTTGTGATGGCCTTTACTCCTACCTCTTGAATCTTTGGATGCACTATTGCCTGGACTTTGTGGCAAGTCATTCTCCTGATTTTGAGAAAGTTGCTTCGAAGAAAGGTCAGTGACCATTTCTGTAACTAATGTCAGAGCAGATATGTCACTTTGAGTGGCCTGGTCTGTGGGAATATTAGAAGCCTCAGGTTCAGAAGGCTTATTTTGACTGATAGCGCTCTGTCCAGGGCTTGTGTCATTATTACAAGGCACATGTCCATTCAACTTTTTAGGTGAAGAGACTGCGACATCCACCGTGGAAATACAGGGAGTGATAGAATTTTTGCCACCTTCACCCTGAGATGGAAGCAACTGAAGCTCTTCTTCCACATCTCTCGGTGCAACATTTTGAGATTCTGATGGAACAGGATCTGCAAATTCACCGTTTGAAACTTCTGCATCAATGGAGGCTGAATGGTTTTCACCAGCAGCTTTCCTCTTGATCTTGACTGTTGCTGTGGTTTGTAAAACGTGAGCTTTGGAGACCTGCTCTACAGCTGGAGCCTTGGAGACTTTGTCTAAAACAGTTGATTGAGAGGCAATGGTGACTTTCATCTCAACAGCAGGCTCCTCGCAGGGCTCTCTTGCTAAAGTTACTTTCTGAGATTGAGGAACCTCAGAAGTTGCTGATGAAGTCGGTGACAATGTGGCCGCTCTCAGCTTGGCAGAAGACTTTTCAGGGGAAACTCTGGCATAGTTGATGCTTTGAAAGACTTTCCCTGAGCTTTGAGCTTGAGGGGTTCTATGTGAATCTCGGGGTTCAGTCACATTGTCAGCTCCAGTTTTCTGTGAAGCAACTTTCAGATAAACAGCAGACTTTTCAGAGAGCTCCCTTGTTTTTTGTGACAATGATTTTGGACTTTGAGTTCTATTGAATTTCTCTGAACCTCCCACATCTTTAGCAGCTACAGTTGTCTTGGATATAGTTTCCGCTTTTACCTCAGACTTTTCTGGTGCATCCTTTGGAGGGCTTCCCTGTACTGACGATCGTGTGATTGTTGACACAGAGCTGTGAACATTCGGCAGATGGCCTTTTCCTTTTTGCCTGTGAGCATAGCAGTGCAACACCTGGATGAACGTAGTTGCATCCCGGGCTCTGAGAATCACCTCTTTGCGATGTACAGGCTTGGTAGGTTGAGCAGTTGTAGGATGTTTCACTGTAGGTTTGTAAAGAAGCACTTGAGGAAATCCTCTGGGTCTACTGCAAGCATCATCAGCAAAACTACCCATCAGTTCATTATCTGGTAGGGAAAGCTCCAGGATAACTTGCGGAGGTCTTGATTGTAAAGAATGGTCTGGCAAAAAGCCATTCTGGATCTTGTCATTTTCCCTGGTCTTTGAATGAGAGTTTATCAAAGGTTTGAGCTTGGCCTTTTGTTTCCTCTGACCATGTTCAGATCTTTTCAGGACACACGAGCGAATGCGCTTTGTCCGTTTCAGTCCATTCTTTTTACCTTTCAGAGAAACACTGTCCTCAAGTCTTCCAGAATCTTCCAAGAGCCACTTGGGTTGTCTAATCCTCCGTTTAGGTGGGTTCTTCTCCGAGAACCTTGTAGTTCGTCTATGTTCCTCATACCTTGAGGATAAATTGCCATGCATTCTGTCTAGCTGCCAAAACGAGCGCCTCAGAGATCCAGAAGATTGCTTCAGGGCTTGTGATCCTTGGTTGCCTTTCCTCCTTACAGCATGATCATTCAGCCGTGTTTTAGCCGTGTTCATCTTAAGTCTTTTGGATGTAATGTCTGCATCCTCTTTATAATGCCGTTTCTTAGCTGCAGCATGAAGTTCATTTCTACATCCTTTACGACACCCTGGTGCTCTTGATCGGCGAGAATGCTCTTTGGTGCAATACTTGGAGATCCATTTGTCTTCCATGATCTCTTCAAAAGCAGCGCTCACGCCCTTCTCACTCATCAGCTTTAAACAGTTGGTCCGCAAAGCAATGAGGTTCCAAAACTCTGGATCAAAATACAGATCCTTCTTCAAAACCTGAAAAAAAAGAAAAAAGAAACATTGTATGAACTGTGTTTACACACTATTGCATTATCAGCTGTTTGCCACACAGTACAGCTTTAATATCTGCAAACTATTCAAGTCATTCATTTGCTATCTGACTTTGGGTTACCTGTTCCACTGGAGAATTTAATTATTTGCAGGTTTAATTTGTCCCTATGATAATCAGAAATAATGTAAAAAAAGTTATGAAGTTTATGATGCTAACTAAACAGCCTGATGAGCATATCTACCATCGCTAAGCTGAACAGTTTAATATCTGAATTTACTCAGCCTTTAACACAACCATGTATTTATGAATAGCAGGAAAAAAAGTCACACTTTTTACCTTTCTCTGAATATAAAAAAAATATCTACAAAAGAATGAAGAGCGACAATGTGAGCTAAATAATGTAAACATTTTCCTATCCGAATTGCAAGTAGATAGCTTTTTCTACTTACTGAGGTCAAATATAATCCTTTCCTCAATCATAACATGAAAAGGTGCTCTACCTGCAGGGTTTCAAAGCGAACATTATTTTTGATGGGGCTGTCATCCACATGGTACTCCTGATCAGGATGCACGTACAGAAGATACACAATCTTGTAGGACTCGACTGAACGCTCCAGGAAGAAGACAAGAAGAGCACACGCCCGGCAAACCTCCAGATCGTTAGGAAGCAGACTGGCAATGGTTTTGTAGATGAGTGACTTGGTAACGGCATCACAGGGAAGACAAGACTGCAGGGCGTGAGCGCAGAGCTCCACACAGAACTGGATACCTTCTTCCCCCACCTGGAGAGAAGAAACAAGTTAAACATATAATAAATACAAATCATCTTAAAAAATCTCAAAAACAAGTTTTGAACATATTTCTTTCTCACTTCTTGCAGCATGGCTCTGATGAATGGGAAGATTGATCTGACATTTGTGGCAGACAGCATCAGCTGATGACACTCCTCTTGAACAGCCTGCTTGGATGTTTTCAATCTCCTATGAAGATTAGTCCACACGAGGACCAGATCGCTACAAAGTAGGGAGGGATATATGAACAGCTCTTAATGCTTGTGTAAAGGGGAAGAAAACACCAAATAAAAATGATTTTACTGGTGCATTTTTAGTAAAAGTTACAAACAGTTAAATTGGATCCAACTGGTGTCACAAATGCATTTCTCATTACAGTTGCATGAAATCAAATTTACTCACCACAAATAGTACATGTCTCCCCTGCAGAGCTGCTCTGACAGGAAGGCGGTGCTGAGGCCCAGAAGCAGTTCATCCTTTTCTTCACACTCCAAGCTACAAATAATGTGCACTGCATCTTTACCATTAACCTCTACCACCTGAAAACAGTTAAAAGGGGACATAAACAACAGAAATGCGCCAACTGCAGCAAAGCTGTCACCATCTGCCTTAAGTACAGGCTAGCCTCTAGCATTGAGTTACTCCACCTACCTCTTTATGTAGCAGTTCGTGCTGTGAAGTTTTGTAAAGCCATGAGAGGTAGACCTGGAGGAAGAACAAGTGTTGTCCTGCTGTGGGATGCTGAACACAACATTTAGCCAGGGTCATGGCTTCGCCAACTCGCTCATGGGATAAAAGGTAGCGCACCCGCAGCTCGAAGAACTCTGGTGGCTCAGAACTGATACAGCCATCCACTTAAAGTCAAGCAAGAAAGACAGATAGTTTTACTTTAAACTGATACATGAACCATTGAGAATGCATCATTTTACAACGAATAACTGTACTGACCTTCATTCTGAGGTAAACTGGACTTGCTGAGGATTCCCTGTAAGACTGGGCTGGCCCAGGGCCCGCCGCCCTGAACCAAACGCTCCACCTGAAGTAAGTGAACATTCTGATACTTCGCTAGAACCAAATGACATTCCTGGAAGAGCGTGGGGACAGGAACAGTCTTAACGTGCTTGCATTTCACACAACATCTGAAATATCCCTTAATGTGTTGAAAGACATTCACACAATAGGCAAGACCAATAAGAAAGCCTGTACAAATCGTTTGCAGGGTTAGCCTGAATGTTTTTGCAAGCATACTTTCATAATCCAATGGGCTAGATGACTTTGACTATGAATTTTATTGTTACCTGGAATGTAACAGTGAAACTTTTCAGTGGCTCCTGATTGAAGTCCTTCTGGTCAAAAAACAGCAGCAACTCAAAAGCGCTCCTGGGACAAGAATTAATCACAGAAATATAGTTATTTGGTAGTTCCTCTAGAAAGCAACTATGACAGAGCAGTTTTTTGTGAAAGTAAGGAATACTCTGGGAGGGATTGCAAGAGGCATGAAGGCTTTAGAGACCAGGAACAGCAACTGGCAGCATGCAACACTTTTCCTGGCTCACCAAGATGATTTTGTAACACAACAAACAAATCAAAATTCAGACTCATAAAAAAAAGGCCACTAATAGCCAACAATATAATGGATAAATCTGAAGAAAGCACACCTGAAAGATTTTTTCTCCAAATGCACATGGGTAAAGCAAGAAGCAATTCAATTGAATTTTTTCTATTTTGGTTATATTTTTATTTTATTGGGGAATGAAAAACTATTTTCCAAATCCTGTATGTACCAAGATTAGTAGTTCAAAATATTAGATTAATCCTTTTTCTAGAAAAAATAACCATCATTTTAAGTATTGGTCTGCAATTAATAATATGAAGGATATCTCATCATCCTGGCTTTTTACTGTGAATTCCTTCTCAAAGTAGTAACCTCTGTCAATATTTATTAATTGTTAATATGCTAGACAAAACATCTTGGATAATTTTTGGCTGGGCTCCCTTTTAAGGGAAGACATCCAGAACAGTAGCACTGTGTTCTGCTATTAAACACTCCAACATAAATTAATTCATCTTGAAAAGGCAATCTCATCACAAAGGACACAATCATATTTGGGTACTGCATATTTGGGTGATGGGTAGAACTCTTCAGCAAAATGTCCATGTACATAGCCTGAGAAATGTAATGTTTTTGGAAACAATTGTAATTTTAAGCAACAAGAAGCAACTACCCAGCTCTCCAAAACCAGAAAATAAGCTCCCCAGCAAAGGCGTTCTACTTACAAAGCCAGACTACTGATTGTTTGGTGCACATGATCACAGTATGGTGTGAAGAAGGTTGAGGCTTGAGCAAAATAGCAGAGAGCTAATTCAAGGATCCTGAGTTGGGGTAGTGGCACCTGCCAGTGAGAGGCATACTCCTCCACCAACTGCACAGAGAAAAGGCAAAACAAAGACAAATCAAAACCACAACATTACAAGGATAATTCCAAGTCTGCACCAGAAATCATGTTTAAGTTATTGGGCAAGATTGTAGGTTGTTTTCTTTTTAATACTTAAAATTCCTTTTAACTGGTGACTCAATTTTGTTCTGTTACAGTACGAATTAATTAGGAATTTCCAATGACCATCACGGTGCAACACTATCTACTACTTCAGCTATCCATGCATCAGTTAATACAGTTGGAATAACCAGTACAGCTGAGACATGGCTGCTTTTCAATTGCTAAAATTCACAAACACACTTGCAGTGACTGATCTCAACACGTTTGACTGGTGCAGTTTTGTCTGCAGCTTTCCACATAACATGCTGTCACGACAATGCACAATGATTTAAAGACTCAAAAGTAAGAATAAAAAAAAAACATGATAAGATTACCCCAAAAACTTCTAAAATTGCTTTGCGATGGGCATATCAATCTATGAAACGATCCCCTTACAACTTAAAACGAGCAAAATACTACACTGTAGACCCGAGATGATCTGTAAACATTCTTATAAAATTGTTCAGTAGCAAATACTTTACATAACTACGACCACTTTTGAATAACAGCTTGAACAACATCCATCACCTGTGTAGAAAAAAAATGGATTAGACTAAAAGATTTGCCTTATTTATACCATATCCATATCTTATTCTAATGCTTATCTAATGCTTTTACTGGTGAACTTCTCATGTTGGTGAACTTCTCATATCTGCACAGATTTTTGAATATTATCTGCTAACATATTATCTGAATGTCATGGATTCAATAGACAAGTCCAGAAGGTAATTTGTTAACTTTCAAAGTAATAATGATTATAATAACAACAATATTACTACTACTACTAATAATAATAAAAATAATAATAATAATAATAATAATGAAGAAGAGGGAGAAATAGAAGAATTATTGTCAATGTTGGAATCATTATTGTTAATAATAATAAAGTGGTTTGCAAAATGTTTTTTTTTATCTTTCTATGTATGTCTTTTTCTGAGGGAAGGAGGGGCAGGAAGAAAGGGGTTATCACTACTCATGTATGTGTTGAAATTTTGTTTTGTAGTCGTTTCAAAATGCAATAAAAAGTTAACTATAAAAAAAGTGGTTAGCAAAAACTGGTCCCAATTTGACCAAGCTGGATCTGAACATCAACATACTATTATGTTTTACAACATTACAAATATATTTTTTATAAAGGTCCCCCCCCCCCCACCTTTTTGTTTTGTTTTTTAATGGTAATTATTCAGTAACTATAATTTAATAATTTATTATGATAACCCCCAAGTATATCCCTGCAACACAGTATAATTGCCATTTTATATGGCATGTATCCGATTAATTTACTCGTAAATTACCTTTAACATCTTCATTTTGCTTTAGGTTCTGAGAAATGTGACAAGTCTCGAACTCTAATAAGAAAAATGGGCTTAAAGTCAATTTTATTTTACAGACTAGGAATGATTTGATAAATTAAAACTCGTTTTGCAATCATTATCTAGTAACTAATGTATCCATTATCGGTGCTAAACGATGTTAGGTAAACAGTGAACGTGCAGCAGACGTCGCATACTCTGGGCTAGCCAGGCTGCTAACTCAAACGACAAGCCGCCTCAGCTATCCAGCTGAACAATGAGCAAGATTTGTCAAGCTGTGACCGACTTCCTGACCCATATGCTTTCACATCTTCATCTATATGCGACTCTGAGTTGCCAGACACGCTGTTTAAAACATGTTACGCAGACTGATACACTTGTTTGTACTACGACAGACTGGCTAGATGCTAACGAGCTCCACTGCTAATGCTAGCCAAGTAACTATCAGTTCTGGGGGAGGGGAGTCTGCTAATATGCTCGTATCTTCGACAATACGCTTGTCACAAACTTCAGCGATGGTTTCTTACCTTGC
This sequence comes from Craterocephalus amniculus, assembly GCA_036024015.1. NCBI lineage: Eukaryota > Metazoa > Chordata > Actinopteri > Atheriniformes > Atherinidae > Craterocephalus > Craterocephalus amniculus. The sequence goes on from JAVQJG010097345.1 coordinate 28,851, forward strand.
AAAAGTCGGAGCAGAACGGCTCACTGTTGGCTCGCAATTCGTCACCTGAGTAGCGACAAAAAATGCTCTGTATTTGTTTTTCTAGCCCCTCTAACTCGTTCGTACTGCTCTCCTCCGCCATACTGTCTGTCTAGCCTTGCTCGTAGCAGCCACCACACAAAACATACATCGCCATCATTGATAGCGCTGATTGGATGCCGCTGTCGTTAAGAGGCGCGCTCCTTTACGACACCACTGTACGCCGAAGCAGAGCTAGCCGAGGCGGAGCTTAGGCCTCCTTTAAAATCAAAGGCAAGTAATAATGAACCGCCGATACGGTGTTGCCGGAGCACAATTACATGTACCACAATCCACATGGCAGACACAAACAGCGTGTTTATAACTTAATTTTTGCGTTCATGTACCTTTGTAGAAACTTATATAAACCACTAGCAGCTCATTGTAATGATAAAAACAAAGCAAAATGTTTTATATTAATTGAGATAAATGTCGCTGCTGTTACATTTTGCACTAATTTATCCAGGGCCGGCCCCAGGCATAAGCAAACTATGCTGTCGCTTAGGGCCCCCATGCCACTAGGGGGCCCCCTGGGGAACTAGATGTCCAGGTAGTCAAACAACTCAGTTAGCAATATATGCTGCACACTTCTAATCAGCTTTCTGCAGACTCATCATGTGGTTATATCTATAATAAAGATACATATT
>JAVQJG010097354.1:0-19080 GCA_036024015.1 Craterocephalus amniculus
AGATAGATAATTAATTATAATGTAATTTACAAAGCGAATGTCAAGCTGAAAGTGACATTGTGGTGAAGAAAGTGAAAGAATCGCCTTCTCTTAAGCAAAACCAGCTTGGCAGTGTTTGCATCAACACCTCTTTATTCAAAGTAGTCTTGTCAGAGCATCTAATGGATATTCTTCTCTATCTTCCCTTTTCCAACACAATGCTGCACAATGTGATATTGGTAATTTTATCAAGGATACATTCACTGTGCAATATTTTTGTGAACAAACGATAGAGCAATTTAAATCACACTGTATTTTATGCTAAATATTTATTTGACTTAACGAGGAACTGATTTTCATTTTGAAGTTAGTTCTCATCCCATATGCACTTTGAAAGATTGGACAAGTAGTTACAATATTATATGAATTTTTAAGTTATTGTAAGACCTATCCATGTGTTGTCAAATATGACCTAACTACTTTTAAAAAAACTGCAAAAGACAGAAGTTGTTCAGTTTTATGGAGACGCAGGATAATTTAAACAATTTCCAGTATATTTATATTAAATCGTGGTCTTACATTCTTAGATACAGCTTGGGTTTGTTATGAGTTTAGTAGGCTAAGTTGTAAAAAACGATCCCTTATAGCAAACAAAATTACTACAGATTATTTTTTGTATATTCTACATTAAATTTGACCAACCTCTTACGAACTTTTTCAATTTTGAGGCCAAACTAAAACTCTAATGGTTAAATCTGGAGAGTGTACCTATTTGTTATTAAGAGCACCTGAACGCAGCATCAGGGGTTCCCGTCTCCTTTGTCACGTGACAGGGGAGATGGTCGTTCTGCGGCTGCTGATGTGACAACGCTGCTAGCTCTGGTTAGCAACTTTGTTGACTTTCGCATTTACTCGTTTCTCCTCGGAACTTAAAGGAGTGACAACAAAATGGACAATAGCGGGAAAGAAAAGGAAGCGACGGCATTAATGGCCGAGGCGGATAAGAAAGTAAAGTCATCGCAGTCGTTTTTCGGGGCGCTTTTTGGGGGGTGAGTATCTCTCGGAGCTAATGCTGCTGTTTAGCTTGTCCTGTCAAGCTGCGGGCCAACTATGCGGAAGATGACTAGCTAGCTAGTTCACACTAGACCCGATTGTAGCGGAAAACACAACAGAACAGCACTGCAGTTTGGAGCTGCTTGCTATTTTAATCGTTAATCTATTGTAGACTCCAAATCCATTTTTAAACAGATAAATCGTTTTCTTTCGTTGAACTACGGCTGAGCATGTCTGGAAACAGTGAAGTGCTGTATATGTCGCTATTTCCAGCCATTAATAAGGATAAGTTACATAGTTTTAACTGCTGCATCGTCTGGACCAGATAAATGAGCATTGCTGCACTGGATGAGGAAAAGCTCGTAATTCAACGAGGCTGTGTTGTGGGACACTTTGTACTTGTGTCGCTGTAGCAGCGCCATCTATGGGCAAAGTGTTTCACTGCAAATCACGTGCCAATCACATTTGTTTACAGTGAGCTCAGATGGATTTGTGAGTTGTTTAAGATTTAATAATCAGCCTTCAGAAACCAGTAAATCTGGGCACAAGTACAACTGGTACAGTACTTGTAACAGTGTAGATGTAATGACACAAAGCATTATTTCTGTATTTGTTAATCAAGATAGTTCATTTTAGTCTTTTGTGTTTTAAAGATCTGGATTAGGGCTACATTTTCAAATATATCGAGACTTTGTCACATGAGATATAGAATAAGGGATTATTGTTTGTATGGAGTTTCCTTGTTTTGAGTTAAAACTATCTCTTTTTTAGCATTTTGCACGACGGTACCCTTGTTCTTGTCATTGAAAGTTATTTTTTTTATCATTTAAACACACATCTACTATAATTTTAGTCAAACATTTTAATGCATATGTTCTTCTGATCCTTATTTAAAGTGCATTTGGCACTCAAGGCTGTAAATTTGAACCCTCTCCTCAGTTACTTGAGCAAAAAAAATATATTGAGATATATATCATATACTGTGATTAAGAAAAAAAATATTGAGATTTGTAATTTGGTTCAAATCACATCTGGGTAATAGTTGCTTAAAATTATACCTCTGTATGAACATTTTATTTTGAGATATTGTAATAATATAATGTTACTGTAAGCCTGACAGAAAGAGGTAATTGTTTTTTAGATAATTAAACTGTAAAGCAAACAGCAGAATAAAGTCAAAGTTGCAAAGTTTTATATTTGTCAACATTTCCAGGTGTTTTATAACTTAACTGTCCTTTTATACAGGAGTTCCTCCAAGTTGGAAGAAGCCTGTGACATGTATGTAAGGGCAGCCAACATGTTCAAAATGGCCAAAAATTGGTGTGGTAAGAACCCAGTGTTTCCTCAGTTTAACACAGTTGTTATTGGAAATGCTTTCACTCCTTTAACATGCAGCGTTTTCTTTCTAGCTGCTGGAAATGCGTTCTCCCAAGCGGCTCACTTACACCTGCAGATGCAGAGCAAACATGATGCAGCAACCAACCTCATAGATGCTGGGAACGCCTTCAAAAAAGCAGATCCGCAAGGTACTTTTTACTCATCACCGCACGGGAATGTTGACCTGCTGAAATCCACAAGCACTATCTGTTTTACGATCTGCTGTGTTGTCTCAGGTGGCATATGTTGGATGTCCTTCTTGGGCTATAGGAACAGAAAGTAAAATAAAGGGCTATTTACGGTTAATCAAAATAATGTTTGGTCTTTGAATAAACTTTGCTTTTCAATAGCACTGCTGTGGCGGTGTTGTCTAAGCACAGTAAGTTCAGGCCCTCATTCTCTGTGATTATTGCCTATAATCTCTCAATTATTTAATAAATCAATTGATTAAATGGTAAATGTAATTAATAAATAAATAATGTTTTAGCCTTACTAAATAACAACAAAAGTAATCTTCAAGTTAAAAAAAGTCCAATTCATCACTCACTGGTTTCCTTTTTAAAACAATTCAGTTATTTAAATTGTTCATGTGATTTTTAAAACACAAACGACTAAACCCATCAGTGCAGTTAAATGCCAAATCAAAACCAAGTTGTTTCAGCAGTTATCTGTTTGTGTCTCTCCTACAATATCATTTCCCATGTACTGTTTCTATGCCTTTTTAATTCCCAACAAAAGAGTTTCAGATTGTTCATCTTAACCATCAGTCTGTGGTGTGTCGCAATCTGATAAAATCACAGTAGACCGACAGAGTCTTTGGAAAAAAACAGACTTTTAGTTGACATTCTCTGAATATTTGTAGGAGGGGGCATCCTGATGACACTACATTACAATACAGGAACATTTTTCCAACACTGAACATTAGTTAGTTTTTTTTATAGTCTGTGGCAATAATAGCAAATAAGTAGGTTGTGCTCAAGTGAGAAGGAAAGTACGCGGGTCAGGTCACACTCTGATTGACATGTAATGTAAAAACTGACACATGTTGTGTGGGAAACTGTGTCGCAGGACATCAGTATCGTTGATACTTAATTCTCTCAGAAAAAAGTGCCAATATAAACCCTGAACAAGTCATAAATCACACATTTTTCACGCCACTTCCTGATCATACCGGTGCATGTAAAGTGAGTTGTTGCTTTGTGTTGGCTCTATGTTGGATGTAAATAATCACTACTGGGCTGCTGAGTCACTGATGTTGGACTATTGTGAAAAGCTTATGTGGTTTTGCAATGAAAACAAAATCTAAACTAGAAGCCAAAGCCATCTGGTCAGTCGGCTGAGAAAAACCCCAATGGCTCACCCAGTACTCCCTATGTTAAGAACCAGATCCAGAATTTCAACATGACCCGGGTTAAGCGATGTCAAATTACAACATCTTGTAAATTTTTATTTATTTATTTGCCGATGATTCAAGAAGTTATCTGTAGAGTTAAAAGCTGTAATGTCAAAATGATCCGCGTCTCTCCATAGTCAAGAATCCTTAAAAATTCCCCGGATCCTGACGGTGATCTGGATAACCCAAAAAATCTAATCCCTGGTTCTTTTAGTCTATTCCTGAAGTTTCCTGAAAACTCAATTAAAATCCATCTGTTTCTTTCTGAGTTATGTGTCAGACTGTGCTGAGATAAGCTCATTATAAATGGCTTCAAACTTTAAAAATAATTTATTTTTCTGATTTTTCCCTCCATTGCAGAAAATCAGGCCTTTAAAAAACTGCAAAATGATCTTGTTATATAGGTCAGTCGCTTGATAATAAAGTACTTCTATTATGCATTTATTTATTTTATAATTATATTATGATGTCATCATCCTCCCCTTTGAAACTGTGCATGCAGCGCTTCTTCCAATCAGTGTTAATCGCAGTCATCAGGCCCCCAGTTTGGAGGAGAAAGGAGAACTGTCCTACCCAATGAAGTGTCCTACAGAAAACGTCCATAACGGCCTAAAAAAAAGAAGCCCCAGCTCAACTTCTTGTTAAAGTTACATACAGTAATCTTTAATAGTGAAACAGCATGTAATTAAAGCCACCATAGAAAGATTCCTGTTCGACTTCTGGGAGGAAAGCGATTTTAATCTTATTGTAGTTCTCATTTTACATGACGTTCCAGAGTTTGGCAGCATAGCTGGAATTAAAAGCTTCAGGCGCCGCCTGAAGTGAATTAAAGTGGTGAGAATATTTACAGGTGTGCTATGAAATCTCTTTTCTGACTTCATCATGAATAGTCACGGCTTTTCAGCCCGAAAATCTCACTTTAAATACGCCAACTCTATGTTTACTCTTATATTATTTCTTTGTATTTGTGAACATTATTGAAGACTTAAGTGGCCTGATATGAGTATGTAATTTATCTCAACAGAGGCAATAAACTGTCTAAACCGAGCTATCGAGATATACACGGACATGGTGAGTGTATTTCTGACGCTCTCCAGTGAATCTCAGAATATTCGTTTTTTTGCTTTTGCTTACTATTTTTCATGTTTTTAGGGACGTTTCACCATCGCAGCCAAACACCACATCAGCATCGCCGAGATTTATGAGACAGAGCTGGTGGACATCGACAAGGTTGGACTAAAAAAAACAAAAAGGCCTGTTGTGTTTTTCTGTTTTTTGAGGGGAATTGTTAAAGTTGTTCTTTTATTGGAAGCTCGAGAACAAAAACAGGAGAGGATCTATTCGCTCAGGGGACGGGTCTTCCGGTCTGAGCCCCGAACCTTGAATCTGTTCACATTTTATCTTCTTAGGTCAGGCTTGAGACACATCCGAGAGTAATTGTCCAGTTAATCCTGACGTGTTTAGTGTGTGTGAATGTTTTAATCTAATGCAACAGACCTGAAGATACCAAACTGATGATATTCTGTCATATCTAGTTCTTACTTATGTCATCTTTGGACATCTGACAGATGAAGTCACTGTATATCTAACTGATGACTTAGTTATGTCTTGTTCCTGCTCAGCTATTACTATGTACGGGGATGAAGGACACAGAGAGCAGAGCTAGAAATCTGTTCAGAACATGATAATATCTTACTGGTTTGTTGCATCTCATTCACATGAAACTCATTTCTTTTTCAGGCCATTGCTCACTATGAGCAGGCAGCAGATTACTACAAAGGGGAAGAATCCACCAGGTCACTACTTTTAAACACATTTTGAATTTTTACGTTGAGTCTAATCAAACATCGCAACTGAGAAACTTCTCAATTTCTCCCTTTTTAGTTCAGCAAACAAGTGCCTTCTGAAAGTAGCGACGTATGCGGCTCAGCTGGAGCAGTACCAGAAAGCCATCGAGATCTATGAACAGGTGAGACGACGCTCATCAACACAACACCTGTAACTTTAGAGACGTCACAGTAAAGGAAACTTAAACCTCGTTGTCTGTTTTAGGTGGGAACCTACGCGATGGACAGCACGCTCCTGAAATACAGCGCCAAGGACCATTTCTTCAAAGCAGCGCTCTGTCACTTCTGCGTCGACATGTTGAACGCAAAGGTAACGAGCCAGTTGTGTCTTCTGTAGCCGGAGTAACCCGAGCTGCTGGTTTAACGTTCATCCTGCTGTCGCCCAGCTTGCTGTGACGAAGTATGAAGAAATGTTTCCGGCCTTCTCAGACTCAAGAGAGTGCAAGCTGCTGAAGGTATCGGGATTAATGCTATTTCTTTATCATTTTTTTTTACATATAATTTGCCCCTTTACTAACAGGTTTTCCTCTTTATCTGCAGAAACTTCTAGATGCATATGAGGAGCAGAATGTGGAAGCTTACACTGATTCGGTGAGTTTGCAGAAAACGGCACCAATGATCTGTGTTCTTGGAATTTTACATGATGACTTTTAAAGCAGGGAAAAAGTGACATCAGTTGATGGACCAGTAAGACTAGAACAGAGCGGGAAATGAAAAGCAAACATCTGATAAAGACTGCATCACCTGCACTGTTATATGAAAATTAATATAATTGAACTTCCCACTATGTGTGTCTCGGGGTAGAAAGTTTACCGTTGAACCCGACCAACAGGTTTGTTTAATAAAAGCGAGATCAACCCCGCTGTGTGAAATTGCAAATAAAAACCTTTTGAAGTGGTTTCCGTGAATGTTCCCAGGTGAAGGAATTCGACACGATTTCCCGATTGGACCAGTGGCTCACCACCATGCTGCTCCGCGTCAAGAAAACCATACAGGACGACGAGAGCGACCTTCGCTGACTCGCCTCCCACGTCCTCCCGGAGCCCTCAGTGACCGATCTACATCCTCCTTCTCGCCTCGAGCCTCTCACTTCCATTCAAGCAACATCCTTAGATTTCATGTTTCTGCCTCGCCACGTGCAGTATTTCTTTCTTGTCTGCTAATCCAGTCCAAACAAGGCTCTGTTAGTCTTTATACAAAAGGTTTGAACACTACAGCACTGCTATTCGCCTGGGTGCACTCTGCACACAGTGTGTTTGGTATTGGCCCAATTCTGGTCACAATATAATACCAGCAAACTTGTCTTACTATATTGTCTTTATTTTATGACGGACGAGTGGATGCCAGCTGTCGGACTATTTGGATTATGAGATATAGTTTCCCAAATGTGCTTTAGAATAAATAAACTTTCCAAAATTTACATATTGATGAGCGCTGTGACCTTGGTTTTTGGTTCTTCTGGGTGCTGAAAAGTACTGTAGGTCATATCAGGGGATTCCTAATTAAACAGCACTTCATCTCAGCTGCAGGCGACTTCTGCAGTTATTCTACGGCAAATACCCCCTCTGCAACATCTCAGGATGTGGACAGCTAGAATTGATAGGAAAAAATCATAAATATTAATAATGCATTAATGATTAATTTGCTGATTATTGTTTTCACTTCCATTTAAAGCGGTTTTATTCCAAAAAAATAGGCCAAAAAGAGATAAAAACGGGCGTATCTTTGTTAAATTTGCATGGTTTGGAAAGGACGAGGAATCTTTAAAGCAAGTTTTTTCCACTGTGTAGGAGTGTTTTTGTTATTGTCTAATCTATTAACAGGCTGAATAAACTCTATTTTTATGACCTGCAGGAGATGCAATACATGAAGGAAAGGAAAAGAGAGCTTTACTGATCTGAACACTGTGCTCATGTTGCCCTCCTTGATTTTTTGTCAGAGAATTGGTCTTAAATAATTTGTGATGTTTCATGTCAAACTTTTGAATAAAGCCGAGTACATGATGCTGGGCGTGGTTTGTGGAGGTGTGAACACACGGATCTCACTCATTTTATCAGTCGCTTCGCAGGTAGCTGAGCAGGAAACATGCAGTGGGAAAATAAATAATGCGGGGTTTTTCTTTTTCTGACGGACTGGGAAGACTACGGGAAGAAACTCATCGTTTCAGGTAAATCCCGCTGCGGAGTTTGTTTTTCATTGAAAAAAATAAAAATAATACAGCACAACTGTCACCGTTTTTAGCTAAAATCACTTTTAGAGTGTTTCAGGATTTTCCAGAGAAGTCACAAAGCCGGATGTGTAGATTTAATGTTTAATCAAAATTCAAATTCGTGGAAATCAGCTGTCAAAGTTTCGCCAGGAAGGCGCACTGGGAATTTACTCCTGGGTGTTTTTTTGATCTGGTTCCTCCTAATTGAGCACTGGAGACCACGATCACTTTATGGCACAACACTCCCAGCAGAGCTTCCTGTAGGAGTGCATTTCTGTCAATGTGGAATTTGAAACATTGATAAGACATTTTTATTTATAATCTAACAAATAAATGCAGGAAATTTGGATTATTTGTAAACTGGGCAGCATGTCTTTAATTGATTAATTAATGATCGCTCCCACATGCACGAGTGGGAACAAACAAGTTGATGAAACTCCGCTCATCTGGGAACATTAGTCCTGTAGAAAAATTAACCCTTTAAAGGCTTATCATCACATTTGTATAACATTTATGAGATCTATTGCCTCCCTTTATGGTAAAAAACGTTATATGTAGTCTAATACTTGTATGCAGGATACCTCTTGCATGAGTACAATTCTAACACATCATATAGTACTAAATTCTTCATAAATGCAAATTATTTTGTTAATTTATCTTTGTTTATGTGGCCATTTAACAAAATGCTTAGACTTAAGCTTAAAAGAAATTGAGTTAATTTTAATTTTCTGCCCATATTTCTTGCATCAGGCATTCAGGGGTTAAATGCATTTCTCAGTCAAATCATTCCTTAGATGAGGCAGGATTTTCTTCTAGTACACCTTTACAGTAAGTTGTGGATGTCATACATAGGTGTTGAATATAAAACTAATGAATATGGTGTTTTTTCTCATTCATTAATGATATCAATGGAAACTTTAACTTACGTCATTACAATTCTGACCAAACTGGAAAAGCCCTCTGGAAATGTCTCAACTATTCCCAACTCATTGTGGTGTAAATGGACTGAAACCTGCAAAGACTGATTCTCTCAGGAAACAAAATAACCAGTCTTGTCAGAAATCTGGGTATCATGTTGGAGTCATGACCACATTACATGTTTTTCCAACGATTTTGAATGACACATTTAGTAGAACCACACACACAAAAATGTAAAAATGTAACACTGTTGTAAAAACTTTATACACATCTATAAAAACCACATCATGTTACCATACCAAACATACACATTTCATCAGTTTAAACCAGTTACACACTGTTGTGTTTGACTTCAAACACATTTAGCAATGCTACCAATCAGTGATTGGATTATTTTACGAGTGAGGTACACTGATAAGGTGCAAATATGCAACATGATAAAGTGACCAAACAGCACAAGATCAATGCTGCAGACTACCGAGAATATGATTCATTTCCTTTCATATAACCAAAATATGTCAGGATAGAAATTATTGCAAAACATGTCCCACAAAGCACAGAAAATAGACAATAATACGTACGGCTGAAACCCACTGTAAAGTCACCAAGCTGGATCTGACAAGAGAATTGCCTGCTCATCATAGACAAGATGTATCTCCAAACGAGAAAACCTGAAGTTAATTATTAAAACTGTTGATTCCCACCTCCCAAGTTCCTGTTTGTTTTGCTTTTTTTTTTCGAAAAAAATGAAAGCAAAAGCAATGTAATACAGTAAAGCTATTGTAATATAATAAGTGCTTTCTTAATAATAAAAAAAAGAAAAGAAAAACAAAAAACAGCTGATTCCCACCTGATGGGTGCTGTTTGTGGCGTTGATTCACATCTAAGCCTCCAGTCACACGTGTCTGTTTCTGTTTGCAGGTAAGCGAGGGACGTGTCCTGCTGGCAGAGAGCGTGTAACCCGACAACCCACTGATCGTCTTCCAGTGAAAGATGATCCATTTCTAGAACAACTCTCTTCACAGCTGGTTTACTTACTCCGAGCCAATGCGTCGCTTTAAAAGCTTTGGTACTGTGGGTTTCCTCCTTACTTTATTTGTGCTCTATGTCTACATAACCCTGTACCAGGAGTCGCCCGGCTCTGTCAATGCCGCCCTGAAGGACCTCCAAAACCCCTCTGAGGCGGAGAGCTGGACCACTTCTGACCCAAACATCAAAACTAACTCAGTTTCTCTGGAGATGACGGGCTTTGATGTCAGTGATTTCTCCGTATCTCAGGGCTTCAGACAGTCCATCCCTCAGAAAGGCGCGTACTGGAACCACCTGCTGTCTTCAGCTTTAAACAGTTTGAACGACGGTGAAAATCCTTTAAAAAACGAGACACGATGGTTAGGCTGCGCGCAGGACAACCAAGAGCTCCTACAAACCAATGTTCACGACTACCACTCCTACCCTGCTTTGTTTAAGACGTTCCTGCAAGGCATGAAGTGCAACTCCCCCCCAGTTCTGATCGATCAACCCAACAAGTGCTCCCCCAGAGACGAGCCCACCTTCCTGCTTTTTGCCATCAAATCAACCCCGAGAAACTTTGAGAGGAGGCAAGTGGTGAGGGACACGTGGGGTTGGGAGGGGGCGCATCAGGACGGGCTCAGGGTGCGCACCGTGTTCCTCCTCGGTAACACCTCCACGGACGACCCTGACCTCAGCGCCCTGCTGGCGCATGAAGCCAAACTCTACGGAGACCTGCTGCAGTGGGACTTCCACGACTCCTTCTTCAACCTGACCCTGAAGATGAGCGTCTTTCTGGGGTGGACGCTGACGCGCTGCCCTCAGGTCTCCTTCATCTTCAGCGGGGACGACGATGTTTTTGTCAACACGCCTGCACTGCTGACGTATCTACAGTCTCTGGATGCCTCAAAAGCATCTCAGCTGTATGTCGGACATGTAATCGGCACTGCGAGCCCCCATAGGGATCCCAAAAACAAGTACTACATTCCTGTGAGCTTCTATGACGGAGCGTACCCCGCGTACGCCGGTGGAGGAGGCTTCCTTTTCTCCGGAGCTTTGGTGAAGCGCCTGTTTCTTGCTTCTCATGTCATTCCTTTCTACCCCATCGATGATGTTTACGTTGGTATGTTAGCGAAGGCTCTAGACGTTTGCCCTGAGGCGCACACAGGCTTTCAGACGTTTGACATCCAGCAGCAGGATCGCGCAAACGTGTGCGTCCACAAACACCTTATTCTGGTCCATCAGCGCTCGCCGCAGGAGACGAAGAGGATGTGGAGCGCCATCCAGAGCCCCTTGTTGATTTGTTGAGCTTTCTGAAAAGCAAATAGTGGCTTTTTTATGGAGATTTTGTTTCTTATGAAACCTCATTACAGTACACTGAAGTCAGACAGCATTTGCATGAAATATGAACCTATTTTCATTTATTTATTTACATGAATTCAAATAAAGCCCGACAATGTCCATGAATGATCTACCGTTTATTTCCAACACAACACATGGGAGTTAGAACATTGTGTAACAACAATTGAGACGAGCTAAGAGCTGCAGTTTGTGCTGTAAACTAGGAAGCATTAAACATCTGGGTAACATAAATCATCTGAGAGATAAACAGGGCAAAACACCAGAAGCACAGAACAGGAGGAAGAACACGTCCGTATTTCTGCTCAGGTTGTTCCTCATACCCCGGGAGGAAACAGGAAAGTCGATTTTAACTTAAGGCATGTAACCCCAGCGATGGAAAAAGCTCCATTTCATGAATACATTATGGGATGTGCAACAGTGCAACCCAATTATCTCAGTCCACGCCCATATTTGTTCACTGTCTCACGACCTGCATGGATGTGGTGAGTTATTTGTCGTACAGGTCGAGGGGGTAGTGCTCTTTGTACTGCTGCACGTGTCTCCACAGGGAATCCTTCTGCTTGGTCAGGTTGGGGGTCAACTCCTTGTACACATCGGTGAACAGCAATTCGGGGTTGGGCTTCAGGCGCTTCTCGGCCCTCTCGAATGCCTCCATCACAGTCTTGCGGGATTGCTTCCGCCAGCTCCGCTCGTCGTCCTCGCTCCACCAGCCGCGGGTTGTCATGTAATGCCTCAGCCTGGAGATGGGATGGTCCTGCTTGTCCCAGTAGTTCACCTCGTCCACCGAGCGGTAGGCCGAGCTGTCGTCGCTGGTGCTGTGGTGACCAATCCTGAGAGAGAATACATTTGTTTTTAATAAAAATAAATGAACAACACAATCAAAATCATTAAAACTTACAGAGGTATCCATAAAAGGTAAAAATTAGGGTTGCATCAATACCAATACCGCTCTAATGTACTCATATTTGTAAAAGTCCGTCAATACCAGGAACCAATCCCAATTTATTACGTTCAATGTTTATTTTCACTTGTAATTTCTGTTATGTTGTAGGGCTGGGCGATATGAACCAATTTTCATATCGTGATAATTTCCTTAATCGCGATATACGATATATATCTCGATATAAATTTTTTGGGTCAAGTAAACAAAGAGACGGTTCAAATTTACAGCCTTGAGTGCCAAATGCACTTTTATTAGGGAAAAGAAGCACGTGCATTAAAATATTTGATATTAAAGAAGTTGTGTATTAAATTAATAAAAATACTTTTCAATTACCATAACAAAGAAACAAAGAAAAAAAATGTGATTATTTTAACTCCAAACAAGCTGACTTGATATAAACGATATTGCCCTCTTTTATATCTTGACAAAGTGACAAAGTCTCGATATATCTAAAAATCTAAATATATTGCCCAGATCTATTACAGTATGTTGTTATATTTATATTTTATTCTTTATTTATTTCACCATCATTTTTTGAAAAAGCAGAGAAGAAAATAAAACCTGTCTTCCAATTCATTGGATTTTTTTTATGTGGTAGAAGTATTGGTATCGTATCGTTTTGAAAAAAAGTGGTATTGTTGCATCCTTAGTTAAAATTTTAATAGACACAATTAAACAGGTTGCAAAACTAGCTTGAAAACATTTTAAAACACATCTCAAATCAAATTTAAAGCCCCGTTTTCAAGGAGACGAAACATCAGAGCAACAAATCAGCTGAGCACCCCAAGTCTGGTGTTTGACAAGTTTCTTCATGAGACAATTTATCGAACAGTTTTTACAACTGAATAAAAGGTAGTTTGATTAAAGATAGAGGCCTATATGTAACAACTAAATGGAAAAAGGAGGCATGGAGAGATACGATGGAAGAAAACAGATGATATTATGTCGCAGCTCATAGATTTGTAGAATTTAGGCTGAAAAAATCAGATTACATCAATAATAATACAAAAGAAATCATCTGACCCGCAGGAGAAATTATGAAAGAGAAAATACTTTTTTTATGCAAAACAAGAACCACTCCGATGTTTGTTTTCGGACTAACGTCCGATAAATGGCCACAATATTTTGGTACTGGAGCACAAAAAGACCGTCATGGAAGATTGGCCTTTATGGGAGAGCATAAGATGAAACGTGTGTGTGGAAAGTTTACTGGAGTAAGAGGATTAGAGCAGAGGTGAAATTTTGAAGGGACTGCATTGTTTCACACAGGAAGACATGGATTAACTTTACACCACACGCCAGACTTTAACCCTGCTAACCTTAGAGACAATGCTCTGTGCGTTCACATCAGTCTGACAAGTGATATGAATTGTCCTTAAACCCCTGTTGCTGAACTTTGTCGGGTTTTCACACGTTGCCGCCTGTCATTTATGTTTTTATTGTCCCTGATATATAAATTATTTATTACCAAGCTGCTAGCATGTGTCGCGGTGTCACAAAGCCAAGCAGTCACGTAAGTTGTGGAGGTTTTCTCAGCCTCGGACTGGGCAACATCTCCACTTAAGAACGTCAGCGTGGCTTTAAAATGGGTCAGAAGTTCAGTGTTTTAAGGTTGGAAACTTAACTTTAAAACCACAGAACCGACAATGAATGTTTCCAGTGCAACACTTATAAAAAACTGCATCCTGTTAGTTATTTAAGGTATTTATTCCTTATTCGATCGGTAGCTCGCTCACATTGACGCAAAGCTCTTTTCTAAAACCATTGCAGTCTTGCACCTACATGCAAACTGAATATCCTTCATTTAACCAGTTATAAAGTGGAAAGATTATTTCCACGTCACACACGTTTAAAAAGAACTTCTTGGACACAATCTGTTGAAAAATGTATTACAAGATCAGAAACTGCTCAACTGGTCAAGACTGAGGATTCGAGCCGTTATTACTCTTCCCATACATTCTGTTCCACTATTTCTACATTAATTTATTCTGCCTGAAAAGTGTATAAGTGAAAAAACATCAGTTATGCTGCATTTTGAACAGTTTTTATTTCTCTAATAAAATGAGAAACATTGATGTTTTCTTATTTGACTGCTAAATCCTATCAAATAAGGATGCACTGGGATTTTAGAGCATATAGTCTTGGGGCTCCAAGGTTAAACAAAGTTTTTGTTGACGACTGACTGAAAAGAAAAAAAATCCAACTGAAAAATCCTAAATAGCAATTCCTTACTTCTATTTAATGGAAAATAACTAGGACTGGAAGGATAGGCTTTCCTCTCAATTCAATTCCTTTACAATTTTTTGGGTGCCCATTCAATTTGGATTGCGATCCTCATGATTCTTCAATATTGCATATTTTTGTGGGGAAAAAGAAAAATCTTATTGCTATATTTTTTTTTCGTAATTTCAATTAGAAAAAAACAACACAGTATCCAGACCAACATTCTCATACTATAATGCCTGACAAGACAAGAAAAAAGATAAATAAAAATAATAATAAAAATGAAATAAATAATTTAAATGTGTTTTTGCATTTATTTGAAAAAAAGAGATTTTTAACAAAGAAATATTTATTTAAAAAAATCCCTATATTCGTTTTTTCAACAAAAATTTTTTTTCCACCCCTAAAAATAACATATTTTCATTTTTAAGGTCCACAAAACCTCGGTGATTCACGTGTCCTCACTGACCTGTAAGTCATGGCCTCGATAAGGAAGGGCTGGTTTTCAGCCACGGCCCTGCGCCTCGCCTCCTTTGTGGCGTTGTACACGGCAAATACGTCATTACCGTCAACACGGATGGAGAGCATGCCATACCCCGGCCCGCGGGCAGCTGTTCAGGAAGAGAGGAGCGTTCATGAGAGCAGCCGGAGATCCTACACCTGATGTGAATGTGCAACGGCTTACCGATGCCGTCGCCTCTGTACTGCTCGTTGGTGGGGGTGGAGATGGCGTAACCGTTGTTACGACAGAAGAAGATGATTGGGCACTCGAGGGTGGCTGAGAAGTTGAAACCAGCGTGTGCGTCCCCTTCGCTGGCCGCTCCCTCTCCGAAGTAGCAGATCACGGCGCGATTTGTGTTTTCTCGCTTGAATGCGTACGCAGCTCCAACCGCTGGGGCACACACACGCAAAAGCATTATGTTTTTCACTTTATTTAAACACTGAAAGACGAGCGGGTTCGACGCTCACCCTGAGGAATCTGCGTGGCCAGAGGGGAGGAGATGGTGACAAAATTCAGGTCTCGGGAGCCGTAGTGAACGGGCATCTGCCGGCCCTTTCCGAGGTCGTCGGCGTTGGCGTAACACTGGGCCATGAAGAACTCAAGAGGAAAGCCGCGGTACATCAGCACCCCTGTTGGACCCAACAAGCACCATGATAAGAGGCGCACGTCCCTTTAAAATCAAGTTTTATCCAGTCTGATCCATTTTGACCCAAAATCTTACAAATTTATGACCAGAGGTGCACATATCAGGTCCTCCAGAGCTAATACTCTGCAACTTTTAGATGTATTCCTTCTGAACCTGAATAATATAACCTGCTCGTTACCTGCAGACCTGAACGGCATGCTGTTTGTGGAGTCGTTCAGCCATTTGATTCAGGACTGTTGGAGAGGGAATACACCTAAAGGTTGCAGGGTAATAGACCAGATATGTGCACCTCCTTTAGTCAGACATGAAAACCGGTCAGGGTAAAAAAGGTAAGAAAGATACGACCCATCTAGGTAGGTCGGGGCACATGCTCCCAGAAGAAAATTTTGGACATTGCATATTTATAAGCGTAATTTTGGTGTGCTTTGAGAAAAAAAAAAAATCAAGCAGACAGGCCAGTATGACTGTATAATAAAGTATCTACATGTTCAAATTGAGCATAAGAGATAAGACCGACCTCTGTGCGTTGTCAGAAATAAAACTACATGCTTCAGTGAATATGAAGCCAGGGTGATGATAGTCTCGTCTGAACGACCTTAAAATCCCCTCTGCTGACTGATGTATTCATTCATTCTGTCCCCATAGCAGAGTGACAGTTTTAAGATGACACATGATAATAATTTAATATGACGGCTATACAGCGACGACACGTGGCAGTTCACAACCCAATCACAGTGATCATTTAAGAAGAACAACAACAAAAAAACAGACAAAATATAAAAGTTAAAATGTTTAAAAGCCCTGATCAACACCGACATTTATGACACAATAGGTCACCTATTTTGGATTCAAAACAGTGAATTCGGTGAATTTCATGTCTGTTTAGTTCACTAATAGGAATTCATACTTTTGCATGTTGATATGATATTGTGCTTTTCACTGTGTTAAAAAAAGGGTTCAACAGGGTCAAATATTTAAATCCTAATAGAAATAGTCACACAAACCCTCTGGAAAAATAACCAAACAGATTGATCCTTACCAGCTTCTCTGTACTGGCCAAAAACCATGTCACTTGGCTCGAGAGCGGCAGCACTGCCGATATGCGTGCCTTCCTCACCATAATTAGTCATATAGAAGGAAATGCGACCCTGTAACAGAAACATTTACATCAGAGCCAACCTGTTCTGCTTAGACCAGGAAATGTGAGGACAAAAAGCTTACTTGTCTCTGAGACTCGTATAGAATGCGGTCCATTGTGTTCAGTAGCGTCATCTTTTGATAAAAATTCAGAACAGACTCTTTGGAGAGCTGTGTAGGCAACAAAAAGATAAACAAAGATTAAATCAACTTATTCTGGTGTAGGTTTCATGATGGGACTATCAATAATCAGGTGCATAGCAACTACGGTACCTGAGGGTCTTGGGAGGCATTGATAATATTGCCCTGCCTGTCCATAACTCGGTACACTGGGATCCCAGAAATGACATTGGGCTGAATGAACTCAAGTTGGTCCACAAACTCTGCTGAGGCTCCAGGGAACTGGGGCTTTTCCAGTGTTGAGTCAAAGGGCTGCTGCTGGTGCACGGCCTTAAGGAATGAATGCAAGCATTACTTATTAATAACATAATTGGAGGTATGCAAACAAAGGTGATGCCACAAAGGAGGATTCATGTTTCTCTTTATGAGAATGACCCTCCCAACACTAAAATAAACAGTGCAGCTGCCATGAATTGGACTTTCTGCATGACAACACATGAAAAAAGGATGAATTTTAATGGGCCACTGAAAGGATTCTTGTCTTTGAATTGCACCTAAACAGCTGAAATTGCTTTAACCTTATTGTTTTAACAGAAATTATTTTGCAAGATGAGCTTCTGGATCTTTGCCAACAGTTCTAAAGAGATTATGCTCTTCCTATTGTGTGATGCAGCTGTCCTGTGGGAGTGTCTCCTGTAAAGTTTGTCCTACAAACACATCGCAGAAAAAAAGTCACGGCCACATAAAACACGAAACTTCAACTATGAACAAAAAGTCTTTATCGAAATAAGAATTTTGCACAGCATTCACATGAATGCAATTAACCCTTTACCTTTCACACTAAGAAAAAAACAAGAGAAATTGTTCTTATCATTTTCTCTTTTATTTTGAACAAGTAAAATAAAAATAAATACTTTTTAACAAATAGTTCAAATTAAAGTTAATGGTTTAGTAATGACAGTGAAATTTGGAACAGTGATGGGAAAACAAACATTTTATTCTGGTATAACATACCCAAACCAATTGGCAGGGATGATTCAGGCAGGTTTATTTAATCAATTATTTATAAAGATTCATGATAATCACTGAAAGATTTGCTCTCCCAAATAGAAAAGCGGGAAGACAAAGGGTTTAGATGAATGCACTGGTCCTTACATCATGAATCAATCAAATTAATTTCAAATAAGAATATGTTTCTCATGTACCACTTCTTTACTGTAGATGTTGGCAATTCATTTTCAAAAGGCAGGAAAAGTTCTCATATTTACATTACTATTTTTAATCATTTTTGAAAACCTATTTCATATTAGACACAAAGCTCTGGGCATTTCAAACTCTTGTCCACCTTTCCCGTTTTTTCAGTGCTTCAAAACATCTGACATAAATGGATGGATTACCTAAAACCTGTAAGACAGTGGTCCCCGTGGACCCAAACTTTTCCCAATTAACTCTGAAACTTTCTGCACTCTTTTTGATTTAAACTATTATTACTGTAGGGTTAGCTTATATCTGCAGTAGATTGAATTGTTTTGTCTTCACGCCCCTTTGACTGACCAATGAGAATAGAGCTAACTAAACCTTTAGCCTACATCTTAGCTTCAAGATCGAAATGCAACACATAAAAGTTCAGTTTTAGCTCAAGTTCATATTTAAACTTTTAGCGTAAATTGATTATTATATCACGGTTCTTTCAATTTGCTTCCATGCTACTGCTTAGAAGTAGGAGATGAATATACAAGATAAGAATGTTTCTGAGAAGTAGTTAGCATAGCTAGCTAGCTCGAACCATCGCGATAACTGAAGCAATCAAACTGCGTTCTTGAGAATCCTTCACAACTAAAACTTCACAACAAACATTACATTTTTTATTTCAATAATTTCTTGATCGGCAACCCAGCTTATTACGTTATGCTAATATTTTAATTTCACCTTCTCGCTAGGCCATACTAGCTTTCCAGTAACCTCTGCATGCTAGAGCGACCTCGTACATTTTCCATCTCTTCTCTCAAATAAATGCAGCTTGTTTGACTTACACAGACTCTGAAGGCTCTGCGATGAAGGAGCCTGGATGATTTCAGTCCTGCCGCCTGACGGACAGCATGGAAACAGAGTCCATACATCCTGCTCATGCTGCTCACAGCCGCCATCTCGACTCTCCAAAGTCGATGGATGCAAACAGCTCTGCGCGCTCGCGCGTCGTAATTGCTGCTACCCGCAGGAATACGGTAAACACGATAAAAAATAAATAATTAAATACACGTTTAACCACTCAGTTCGTATTAACAATCACACAGACAAACACTTTCCAGGTCAAATTACGATTAAAAGCTGTCAAAACAAAAGTCATTTACATCCGAAATGTC
>JAVQJG010097378.1:0-17601 GCA_036024015.1 Craterocephalus amniculus
CACAGACAACACAGTCACATGAGAGCCTGAGAAGAGAGATTTGGTTTTCTTTTTCCTGAATATGCAAACAAAAATAAGCAACTCATTTGGTAGTCATTGTGCAGTTAGCATAACAAAACAAAACAAAAAAAGAAAGAAAAATACACTTTAAAGATGACTTTACAAAACAAAAGAAATCGATTAATAAATTAATTAATAGTAAACAAATAATTAATAGTGAACATAATCATATTTAAAAAGGAGTGAGAAGCTTAACTTATTAAATCTCACCGTGTCTCACAGTCAAAACATAAACATATATTCCTCCTCATCAGTTGTCTTCACTACACTAAAAAACCAAAAAGGCGAGACAACAACTAGAAATGTAAAGGGAATAAAGTAAACATGGAACAACAAAACAAGCAACAAATAAGCATACATAACATTTAACCAACGTCTTCCCTGGATCTTTGAAATATAAATTCATACTTAATCTTGAACTCCTTTCTGTGGGAGCATTGCTTTAAGTCATCGTTTAGATTATTCGCCCCACACACAGACACACAACAACTTTTTCTTGTAATTCTTACTTTTGCCTTTTTGAAGCAAAACACTCCCATTAAATTATATTTACCCTCCTTCTGACTAAACATTGTGAATATTTCTGTGGTTAGTTTGAACTCTAAACATAATTTGTGCTGTTGTTTGATATTCTATCTGATCCCTGAGTTTTTTAAATCTTTGACTGTAAAAACAAAAAATAAGTACGGCCAACTCTGATAATTATCCCGAAAGCTTTTTTCTGTAAGATATATAGATGTTGCATTGTAACGTACAGCTTTTATGCTGCAGAGCACGGTGAACGTTACCTTGGCAAAGCTGAGGTAGAAGTCTCTCTTCAGGGTGCTCCTCTCCGTGGAGATGATCTGGTAGAGGATGGAGGCCAGCAGCAGGGCCATGCACACTCTCAGCGCCATGAGGAGCAGCCCTGCCACACTCTGCTGGGTGTGGTAGCTGTGATGCTCGCTCTCAGACTCTGAGTACTGCTCCCACAGCAGCAACACCCCCTGGAGAGAGAAATCCCCTCAGTCTGAGCACATCCTGAAGCAGATTATTTTAAAATTAAATTTAAAAAAAAAGACGTTCCTACCTGTAGGATGACTCCTCCCACTGCCACAGCTTTGGAGGCTGGCGACTGCTCCCACTGCAGAGGCCTGGACTGAGGCTTCCTGCCTCGGCTCAGAGTCCAGCCCATACACAGGCTCAGGAGCATGTACAGCATGGACACCTGGGACACCATATCCCAAACTAAATGCACAAAAAGACAAATATGGATCAACATTATTATTTTTATTAGTATTTTATAAAGTGTTTTACTTTAATGAGACATGGAAACATACACTCTGCTAGGCTGCCCATCAGTGGGAAACCGGTACCATCTCTGGAGTATCTGTGGAGAAAAGAATGATTTAACTAAGAAAGAATAAATAAAATACGTACATCTCTGTTTATCTCTGGCTACTGAATCTACCTGGCCAGGTGGATGTAGTTGCAGAGCGCGGAGCAGCCCTGCAGGGCCAGCGCAGTGGTCAGCACTTTGAGGACGGTGTGCATGGGTCCGCCTTTCTTTAGCGCCTGGTACAGAGGCTGGATGTAGATGCAGGAGGCTATGAAGTAGGCCAGAATGAGCAGGAAGTAGAAGCTGTGCAGACCTGAGGGAATAAAACAAGTTTAATGATGCAAGTCCCACCGGATCGGTCCCTGCAGGCTGACTCAGAGGAAAGGTCTTAGATTCCCTGTTTCGCCGTGTCAGACTGCATTTCCCAGCATGCTAATGTAAGGAGCTGGATCCCATTTCACACACTTGATGAGACTCAGTAATGCGCTGAAAGCATGTCGTTGTGTCCGCAGGCGGTGGGAGAGACGTCTCACCTGCCTCCTCCGCGCTGAAGTGCTCCAGAGGGTTTCCAGCAGAGTCGGCATTAAACAGCAGGATGGTGAACGTGAGATCAGCATGAGACGGAATCACTGCGCTTTCCTGAAGAGAAGCAGAAACACAAACATCACTTTTTTTTACATTTACAACAGAACTACATGAACTTAATGAAACAAAAAACAACCCAACTTCATCCTTGTTCTACAGGAACATTCTGTAAAAAAATCTAAACCTTCTACATTAGTTAGAAAACTTTTTTAAAAGGGTGACTATTTTAAGTAAAATTCTTCTATCTTTCCATCTAAAAAAGATTATTCATTTTGGGTGTCACACTGACTGACCCTCTCCCTGACTGTCGATAGTTTCTGGACCTCCTTCCTCTTCAGTGCAACCATCACTGTTTTAATTAAATGCTGTTTGATTCACACTAACTATAAAGAACTCTGCTACTAATACTGATTTATCTTGTAAATTAATGAAACTCATATCTTTAATATATTTTATTTTATGTTTCTAGCTTTTTAAAATGTGTGTGGAGTGAAATTATGGAAATCAAATAAATAATATCAGTCAGTTTTAAATCCCACATAGCTTTAGTATTTCTCAATAGATTTTATTTGTTGTTGATTAAATAATACTACACATTATCTGTGTGGTTGTAGGCCTGTATTATTTATACATAATAGTATACAGTAATAAAGTCATAGTGGTATTATAAGTCCATATAACAATAAGTTATTATTAAATAGCGTATCTATTGTATTGAAGTTGTATTTGGTAGATTTGTAGGCTTAGTATAGGTGCACTAATATTATACATATTTTATGTAATATATTTATCATATATATCATATACATGTTATATAACAAGGTAGGACTTGATAAATGTATATTTTGTCCTGCTCTTTTTCTAACAAGTTTATTCATTTTCTTTTCTCTTGTGTTTTACTTTTTTATTTTTTTTAAATGTGAAATATAATATGTGTAATATTTTGTTTGAAATAAACAAACAGAATAAATGAGTAAGTATAGCTCTGGCGACGTGGAATCACTATGGCATCTTACATTGCTTTGATCTTATCCTGTCTTTTTTTCTTCAAGACTCTTCCATTGTTTTGGTGTCTAAGTTGTGTTTCAGTAATCGCACAATCTGGCCTGCCCACTTTTATTTCAACAGTCTCAGCTTCATGCAGGTGGCCGGTAACATATCCCTCAACTGTGCTGATGTCAGCTTCAAATACTGCTGCACTGCCCATCTTTCCACATCCTCAGTAACCATGACACTGGGTCCAAACTTGGCTTTTACCACACTGGATGACATCTCTTACTTAGTGTCACTGTAAAGCTTTCATTTTACAAAGCATGGCAGGATCTGAGCAACTTGACGTTGCAGGCTTTTAGTGAAAAAATTATCCCAATGCTTTGTTTCTGAGGATGTTTCGGTTCTTATGGGGAGATTTCATTTTATTACTACAATTTTTACTGCAAATGGAGCTCAGGGCTGGTTCAGATATAGTGTTTAAGTTATCTGATACTGTAAGTAGTCCGGGCTGATGAAAAATAGATATTCATTTTAACACCTGTGTAAACAGCTTTTCAAACCTCCTGAGTGCATGGGTGAGTTTGCTGAGGTGGGAATGATCCCCGTTACCTGACATGTGTATCTGTCAGCATACAGGAACTGCCAGGCTGTGGGAGAAGACTGACGAGGGATCGTCTGGTTGTGTTCGTCCTGGTTGAGAGAAACTGACGCAGGGAGGGAGATAAAGGAAAATAACTGAATTCAGCTGTTTCACATTTATCCAATCTGACACCAAACACTGGTTCTTACTGGTGAACTGGGCTTTGCCGAGCCTCTCCCAGCAGCTCAGGTTATCCATGTCTGGGTCCATATCCTGATACAGCAGCAGCCTGGACTCCTTCTCTGCAGCCAGGGGCAGGTTGTCCAGCCGGCAAACCATCAGACTATTGTCACCTGAGGAAAAGATGTGCAGCTTTTTATACTTGTTGCATTTAGATGGTGACAAGAATCAACTAATATGTTTAAAATATATCAATACAAAGTACTCAGTGCTTTTCACATGATACCAAAGAGCAGATCACAACAAAAAGAAACTATTTGATCTAATCTGAATGAATAGAAGAAATTACAGCCTCAGTTAGGACCACTGACTTTAGATGCAGTTTATTACATTTAATGGCTAACTCATAGAATAAAATGGGACAAATGGCACAAACTAAGTAAACATTAACTAGAGGTGGCGCTGATTTAAATTATGTCAATGATGATAACAATCAGAGCAGAGGTTTATGTAAATCCCAGCCAAGTAACAAGAGAAGAAAAACGAAACAAAGGCTGCTAATTGAATCAACACAAAGTGAAATAGGACTGAGGATTAGCTTCCTGTGTAACTGACACGTTAGCAGCTGCAGCAGCTTCACATCAGCATCGGTACCTTGATACATGAATTTAGTGATGAACTGGCCCTTCTGCTGTCGCGCTGCTTCGGTCTTAAAAAGTCCGCTTACAGTTTTCCCCGAAGCCTCCGAACAGAGCATCACTACGGCTACAAGTATGGCTAATAAACGCCGCATTTTACACAAATGTAGTTTAACGATATCAGCAAATAAACGTTAGCTAATCAATTCAATGAGCCACGAAGCAAGAAGTACTCCAGGTGCGTCAAGGCGTCCACAGTTAGCTAGCATTAAACCGGAAGTTGGTGTTTAAATAAAGTAGCCTTTTTTCCTTATTAATATTGTTATTGTAAGTGGTACTATTGGTATTATTATTCATTTCGGGTTCCTTCTTCACATATTTCTTTTCTTCGTCTACTTATTTAGCTGTTTATTTCTCTATGTATTGATTTTTCAAATCACAGCAATGAACGGACACATCTGTTTTAGATCATCATTAAATGATGACTTATCTGGTCAAATAAAAGTAATTAAATAAAGAATAAAGTTATATCTGTAATAGAGTATGTAGTGTATAATACCCGGTTACATTTTGCTGTGGGATGGCATCCAGTTTCTCAAAAATGATTGTCTTCATCACACTGGCATGACCAACACACTTAAACTGGAGAAATGCAATAACTGCTGGCTCCAAAATGTAATTTAGATCTCTGGTTATTAATTATATGCAAATCAAATTATCAACCAAACATACTCTTGGTGTTTTCTGCATTTATTCAGTTATTTTGTGTCAGCTTTTGTTTAATTTCATTTCATTTTTGAAAATGTATGTTAACATAACCTAGGTTGGGGGTAGTGTAATTCCTACTGAATTGCAAATCTCTTAAAATACTTTACTCACTTTTTAAAAAATATATTTTGATCATTAAACACGTGTTGGCGATTTTGTTGTCATTTTGAGGGCTGATTTTTACTTGTAGTGTAAAATTCTCTTACTTTGATATCAATATCCGGTTATTGTACTGTTATTTTAGCTTGCTTGAAACTGTTGCCTCGCCAGTTGCCACCGTTGACAGCTTGATTGACGTGTGAATAACACAATCAGATTATCCGAGAGTTCCTGCGTCATGAGCACCAACCAATAGGAGAATAGAAAATAGTCTCCACGCGCTGAATCACCCGCCTATTTTCAACGTGTCAACACTGCCGCATATCAGGCTCTGACTGTCGTGCGACACAATGCCTCCCCTCTACGGAAGAAAATGAAGAGCTTCAGCACAGTTTTTTGGCCAGTTGTATCAACATGAGTGTACAAAACCATTTTTAGTGTTGTTATAAAATATTTATGGGACCTTAATGTGCGGTGAAAGCCGCCTGACGACTAAAGGATGGACT
The DNA here is from genome assembly GCA_036024015.1 of Craterocephalus amniculus. Classification (NCBI taxonomy): domain Eukaryota; kingdom Metazoa; phylum Chordata; class Actinopteri; order Atheriniformes; family Atherinidae; genus Craterocephalus; species Craterocephalus amniculus. The sequence continues at coordinate 5,728 of JAVQJG010097378.1, forward strand.
TTAGTCGGACTGTTCTGGTAACTGGAGGCTCTGGATTCATGTGAGTTTACATTTTATTGGTGGGCAAAACTTAAGAGACAGATATTCATTTTAGATTTAGGCAACAGGAAAATGTGTTAACTATTCTTTAACATGTGTTTATTCATATGTAAGGGTAACTGGACAGAGAAAACAAGGCATGACTTGGTGTCTTATACGTTATTTTTATTTGCAGTGGATCCCATTTGGTGTGTTCACTGGTCAACAGACACCCCGAGTGGAGGATTATTAACCTGGATAATGTAAGTGAGGCTCCATATTTTTGTAATATTTGCTCTATTTAGGGGGATTTTTTTCTTCTCTGAAAGATCCAGTGACAATTGAATAATTTATTGATCTTGCAGCTGGATTACTGCTGCAGCCCAAGGAGTCTAGAAAGCATCGAAGCCAGAAACAACTACACCTTCATCAGGGTAAGAGCTGTGAAAATGTTCAGTATTGCATACTAACAGTACATGATTACTTAAACAGATTTCTGTGTTGAACAGGGAGATGTTTGCAACCCACGGCTGGTAAATCACATCTTCACAACAGAAAACATTGACGTCATCTTTCACCTGGCAGCCAAGACACACGTTGGTGAGGAGCCGTCGCTGCTTTAACACGGTGCTGAAATCACAGTTTTATTCACTCTTTTTCCTTCCCTCAGAGGCATCATTTGAATCTCCGTCCACTTTCCAGCATGTAAACGTTGATGGGACCAGTGTTTTACTGGCAGCTGCCCATCAGGCTCCACACCAACCACAGCGCTTCATCTACGTCAGCACTGATGAGGTGTACGGAGGGGGTCTGCAGGAGGTCAGCAGGCTGTGTCGCTTCTAATCCAGTTTGTGGATTGGGTTGGGATTTGGATTATGGATGTTTGTTCTTTAGGTTTTTGATGAGAGCAGTCCATTGAGGCCCACCAATCCATATTCTGCCACGAAAGTAGCAGCAGAGTATCTGGTTCGGTCCTACTGGGACCAGTATCAGGTAAAATAAAGTTCAAGTTGTCAAGTTTCCATCTAATTTAACTATGATCCTGATTTTTATTTATTTTTTTCCCAGTTCCCCATCATTATTACCAGAAGCAATAACATTTATGGGCCCAGACAGTTTACAGAGAAGGTATTTTATTACAACCACATTTAGCTTTAATTATCGTTATAGCTGCATTTTTATGTAGTAAGTCTTCATCTCTCAGGTTATTCCCAGGTTTCTCACCCTTCTGCAAATGAACAAGAAATGGTGAGTTTAACCTCCTTTTTTAGCTGTCGGACAAAATTAAAAGTAATTCAGAATTAATTCAGTTTGTCCTCTGTGCTGCAGCACCATTCAGGGGACCCTCCCCATATCCCGTCATTTCCTGTTTGTCAGTGATGCCATCAACGCCTTCCTGCTGGTCCTGGAGAAGGGGGTCGTGGGGGAAGTCTACAACGTGGGGACAAGCTGTGAGATTCCCATCGTTCAGCTGGCGCAGCAACTGGTGAAGATGGTGAGTTTAGACTGCGTTAACCAGCACTGCACAGTGTGAAGAAGACTAAGGTGTGGCTTCATTTTAGATGAAGAATGTACCGGACTGTGAGGTGAATGACTGGCTGGAGTTTGTGCCTGACAGGTGAGTAAACTAATGTTCCCAGTTTAAAGCTTTGAAGATGTTTGCGATAAAAAATTTGAACCATTGTTTTGTTTTCATGATGCCGTAGGCCGCGGGTCGACCTGTGTTACCCAATCAGAAGTGAGAAGTTGCGTCAGCTAGGCTGGAGAGCAGAAGTGTCCTGGGCTGAAGGCATCAGACACACTGGTACATTAACACATTTCCCAAACCTATAAGAAAAATCTAATTTCTACTTTTTGATGGGCATTTTTTCCTGTGTTTGTGTGTTTTATAGTGAAATGGTACCAAGACAACCCGGACTTCTGGTTAGAGAAAAAGGAGGAACAACAAATCAATAGCAAGCCTGAAAACGCAGCTAATAGATAACACACTGTTTGCCCTGCAGAATGACTGACAGGCGACCAAATGAAAGAGACTAATTTTTTCATGATCATTTGTGTTGATGGACACAATTTTGTGGCTGATTTAAATCTCATATAACAAAAGAAGTATATCCGACTAAACATCGGTTTTCTCTCAGCACCAAACAGGAAGGCAGAGCCTCCCGTCAAGGAAAGCTGAACCTCAACTGGAAATCAGTGCACTTTATATTAATGTCTTATATCTGTTCAAGTATGTTTGCTTGTCATGCTACTTTTTAAATCAACCATAAGAATTTTAGATTTTTTCCAACATTTTGATCGTCTATCCAACTTTAACTTCAGATGCCTCATTTAAACTGAATAGTTTACAGATAATTTCATTGTGTATTTATTTAAATTTTACAGAGCCAAGCAGCTTTTATAGAAATAAGACATTTTCATGCAGGATAAATGTGAAAGCAGTTTTTCTTTCCAAAAGTTCTGAGTTTAAACAAGGTCTTACTCTCTGGGGAAAATACTTTTTCCCTTCATTTTTATTTTGAGTCAGATATTCAACATAGGATATTCCTCAACCGTTCTGGAAGGGACTCTGTTTATGACCTGGCCTAAGACCAGTTAATAGTCTTATTTTTGAAGACACCTCACAAGATCATGTATTTACAGTAGATGACAGTAATTTCAGCTCATTTTATACTTGGTTTCTGTGAATTTTCACGTTTCTATAACAGTAGCCTCATATGGATGAGAGAGGAACTGCAGGCTTTCAGCCAGCAGTCCATAAACACTTTTTTCATTTGATGAATCTGTTAAATTTACATTAAACACCATGTTTAATAACTTGAAGGCGTCACAGAACTGTTTCTTCTTAAACATCTGAAACTAGGAAAAAGATGCACACACACACACAAAAACAGATCAAAACATTAATCACATCTGCAAATCCAAACCTTTAATTGTGGTAAAATCTCAATAGTTGCACATTTTTTCCTCTGTCTTCGTGCAGTGCTCTTCGTGCACAACTGCTAAACTAATACATAAAGCAAATACTAACTAGCAGGTCGGTGCTGCTGCGATCACACGGAGGGGCCTGGCCGTTCAGGAATGATTGACAGGTCATCAATTCTCACCGTAACTACAGTGAGTCCTTAATGCAACTATAAATGTTTAAATTTGATTATTTTTTCATCAGACTGAAAGAAATAAACATTATGTGCCAACGCTGTAAATTTTAAAAGTTGGCTTTTAAAGTGCCGAATCCCATTTGTTTGGCCAGAACACCCCCCCCACTGCGACCGCATAAACGCACCACCACCTGAAAATATGAAAATCACAACAACAGCAATAGAACCACAGTTAATTCTGTGCGATGAAGACTTCAAAGATGGCCACTTGCCAGACATTCACAACAAGGGTTTCAACGAGAAGGAAAAGTGTCAAGATTCCAGAAAGAAAAACTAAAAATTGATTTGGAGAGAATCTGGATACTCGTTTTTTGTACTGCATGTTGCTTTTTTACAAAAATGGTCATTGATCATAACTTTTGTAAACATTTATTTTTAATCCAAACCTTGGCATATAATGGCATTTCCTCAAATTTATTTGCCAATTTAAAAAATGGCCAGTCGTGGTCGATTGGAAACTTTAAATGATTGGCGACGGAACCTGCCGCACAGACAGGTTTATGGATCATAAATGTGACTTTAAAAGGTAACCTGTGTGGGGCGTTTCTCTTCATCCGTCGCATCTGTTAACTACAGACGGTGCTTCACGTGACACCAGGTGCACATCGTTACGCTGTGTTCAGGTTTATCCCACTGATGCAAAACTGTGCTATACATCCCTATTATCTGTTTAATGTTGATGAACCTTAGGTTTAACTTCTGATATTTTTATTAAACACTGTTGTATAAGCTGAGAATGATGTTTTCCATAAACATTCACAATCAGGAAGTACCAGTTTGTGTGTGGGTTTCAAATAAAGTTTTCTGTAGCTGTATTTGCTGTAAAATGAGTAAATGGAACTATTATAGATGAGCTGAAACTTCGACCTGAGACTGGGACTTGATGAAGTCAAGCTAAACTTCTCCACTTCACTCCAATCAGCACTGAATTATTCTAATCTGAGCTAAGTGGTGGGGTCTAGTCATGCTTTAACTGTCACATCAATACAGGCTAACAAGGATCTGAACACAACCTTCTTCCACTGCATTCCTGCTCCAGTTTTACACAGACAAATATGAAAATAAAGCTGAACGCTGCAAAGATGAGCAGGCAGTGCATCGTGCTCTGCATCACCACCATTTCAGACAAATCGGGTGATTTTTGGTACTCGTGTAGCCTGCCGTTACAGTGACGCGATGAAGGCGAACGCCCCACTCGTTGAATCTTTTTTTTTTCTTTTTTTTTTTTTTTTAAACATCAAAAAGCTCACACTACCCCAGAAAAATAGAAATTTTCACTCATACCAATGACATTCAACATTCAATTGCCAGTGTTTTTGTTTACTGTCTTTTGGTCAAGTCACTTTGTTTAACATCAACTTTTGTATTAGGCTTATAAAAATAAACATTTCTCAAAAATGCTCGATAAATTACACAAACTAGCAGCGAAAGTAGACTCGAAAACTCTGTGTGCAAACAGCTGAATCCTACAGTTGCTATTAACTAGAACTCCACCTGGTCCCAAAAAGAAAGCAAAAGAAAAATAAAATCAAATAAAAAACGGTTTCATATCTGGAAGAACCTTTCCATTCAACACACACACACACACACACACACACTTGCACCACATGAAACCAGACAACTATCTTCTCGAACACCTGTCTGTGGTACAATGCAATCACTCTCAGTCATACGGACCTCTCAGAGGTGTGAAGGACGTGTGCTACAGAAGATTCAAGGTAAACAAACTAACAGAAGGATTTTCTGTAAAATTCTGTTGGGATTTTAGGTATTTATCCTACAAAAGGGCCTGCAGGCCGCAGCAATGGGAGTATAGCACCATTAATTGTTCTCCATCACTATCAACGCACTCCTGCTAGTAAGTCAGTAACCATAGAGTCACCGCGCTGTGTATCAAGCCAGCTAAGTTAGCTTACTGCTCCATTAGGGCTGGGTATCGCCACTAATTTAAGGCATCAAAAGGCTTTTGGAAACAATTTAAAATTAAAGTGCTGGATTTGTAAATGAGAACTTTCGTTCAGACAAAAATTAACTGAGCGTGTGCAACAAGGTCAAAAGAAACTAGCTGTAATCACCATCAACAGGCCTGCTTTGGTTTCTGCATAGGTACAGGTACACGCTAACAAACATGTGATGGTGCTCTGGACACTTCTGCGCTACGGTTATCGCTCGGCTGGGTCGGTTCATCAGACTCCTCTCATTCTCCCAGCATAAAAGCACAAGAGGGGAAATAGTTTATTATTGGAAGTATGCCAGTCTCCACTCAAATGCTCCTTTAACGTCTGGCATCTGGCTCTTTCAGACAAAAACAAACTAGAACATGTCAACCTGTAAATTAAACCGTTAATTTTATAAAAGGTTTAATTCTACTATACTGCAAGGATGCATGCAGGAGTAACTCAGAAGTCGATTAAGTACAGCTTCAGTCGGACTAACAACACTGCATTTAACAGGTTATGTCTTACTCTAAGCAAATTAGCGAGCTGCTTATCAGTAGGTGAATGTTCGGTTTGATACACCGTGTTGCTACTGTTCCCAGCATCATGATGATTCATGCAACTGGGGCAGATTAGAGACTGACATACATTCCCATCTAAAATACCTTGTCACTAATTTTGCAATTATATCAATTTAATGCAACCTTAATGACACAAGTTTAAGCAGCACCAAAAATTACTCTTCTGTAAAAAGGTCAAAAAAGTGCCTGATATTGTATCTTCATATATTTGAGCCACAAATCTGTCTGTAAACATGTCTCCAGTAAAACTGAATGAATTTCAGGGAACTTGGTGGGGAGGTAGTATATAAAGAGAATAACTAACATTTTTTTAGAGTGAACTGAATGCTGGCCTTGACGGAGGGTGAACCCCCAAATGCCTCACTAGTTCCTTGATGCAATCGTACCGTGAGGTAGTCAACATGACATTCACAAATGGAGATACCACTTTCTATACTGACGGATTAAAGATCAGAATTAACGATGAGAGTTTGGATTTTACATCCAACTAAAAAAGAAAATACCCAGCCCTAACCATTTTCTCTCAGTCTTTCATGAGTCAGTGATTGAGTCATAACAAGGCACTGTGCATGGGTCAGGGTTCGGGGTGATTTCACCATTTCACCCCACCTAAATTAATCCAGAACATCTTTGTAAGCACAAAATAAAAGCAAGCTACATGTAACTTTACGAAGCTTTGGTAGAAGTTTAGTGCTGACGGGATCGCTTGAGGGCGTGAGGTGGGGGATCTGGGGCACAGTGGTAGTAAAGTGTTACTCTAACAGGGTTCGTTTATAAATTACAACCAAACAAACAAAATGAATGTGCCCTAAAACAAAAATAAATAAAAAACAATACATTACATATTTGTAATACTCTCAAAAATACTGCAGGAACTGATATAGAAATCATATTAAAAATAAAAAAAAGGTTAGCATGTGTTTTACCTTTCATTTCTCACTTCTTATATATGAACACAGGCTGCAGCTGATCATGTGCCTATTCCTTCACTGCCCCCCTGTGGTTCTCAGAAGGCACAGCAATGTTTACAACTTGTACTAGATTTAAGAAATTGATTAATTCCCACACTGCATGTCCTTCCAAAAGGGTATTTCAATAAATGTTACATGAATATTAAAGAAAAGGCTGCAATCTGCTGCTGGAAAGTAAGAAATAATTACAGTATTCCCACAGTGTTTGCATCTAGACCTCTTATCTTGTAACAAATGCAACAGCTTGTTTGGCATTGCCTGTGCACATCTGGGTTCTCCATTAGGAATAATGCAAATTAGCGCGTGTTTAAGAATCTACCAACATGGCAGCTGCTTAATGTCGCTCCTACAAATAAAACTGGCCACAAAACTTAGAAAACTGACATTTAAAAAAACACAAGACTAAGCGTATCCTTCATAATTGATTGTCATTTGCAACTTATTGTTCCTTTACAGATTCAGTCTTCCTGCTTGTTATTCCTTCATACGTAAGATTTCTTACAAGAACTGTTTCTAAAGATGGAAACTATCCACCATTGCTGCAGGAGAAATTAAAAAGGTGTGCAACTATCATGGCCAGGAAGAATGCATTTGGCCAAATGATGGGAGAAATGATCCATTGGGACCCCTCTAGCTTTTCGACCCGTGCTCGCTCTAGATAAGCCTGTATTACGTTGCAATTTATACTCCAGTTAAACATAAAAGTATCTAAGAGAATGCAAAGCACGTTTCTTTTTTGTTTTTATACGTAGGGGGAAAAAGGTGCAACTCAGTGGATACGGTGGAGTGCATTGTTCCATCCCATAACAGCTGTCCTTAAGTTAAATGGGACATTAATCATAGAATCTAACACGAGATATTCCCATCTTTGTGTGACCTGTTGTCTGCGTGAAACTCTACAAAAATGTTGGTAAAGCCAGTTAGTTTCTCCAACATCCCTCCAGAATGTACTCGAGGGAAATGGATTTAAAGAACGATGGGAAGGATTCATTAAAAAGAAAACAAATGAAGGAGAAAAAAATAAAATCAAAGGACAGGAAAATCTGCTAAATTTAAACATTACTAAAGCCTGCTGTTCACTTGGCATTTTTAACTCCTTGACCAAAAAAACAACAACACTTGCATATGTTTTATTGTCTTGGTCCAGCTTTGTCACTTGTCAAAAGTCAGCGGGAAATTTGAGGAGAGCGGGCAATTGAGAATCATCCGTTCAAATTTGACGCAATCAAATTTTCATAATTGTTGTGACGACTCTGCTCAAACCGCCCGCTGAACAAAGCTCACCAGAGGCCGTCTGGTTCAAAGTTGAGTGATCAAATGCAATTTTGTAAACTTTCTGTTTCACATTCGTTTTATGAGGCGTTTCATCTGGTTTTAAGAAGAGTTTAACTATTTACAGGTAATCTATGTTCTTTATGTAAACAAAACAAATTAAGAGCCAGATAAAATGAACAGTTTTCCCCACTATGGAACAACAGAGCATCTCTTTTGGGCTCTTTCTGCTAGTGGGGAATTGGACCGTTAAAACGTCCAAACGTACAGCTGAGCTCCCTTTACAAACTCAATCAGGGATGAATTGTGAATATCCTGGGCGCAGGTTGACTGCGCCCTGGAAGTCTTGTTTCTCGGCAGAGCCAATCAGAGCTAAGCGGGGATTATACATCTTTAATGCCTTCGGTTCTGTTGTGCCACTTTTAGCCAGCACAATTTAGCCGTTCATGATCTACTGAGATCCTCGCAAGGTCCCAAATTCAACACTAATTGCTGTTATCATTCATCATGCATCAGTGTATGTCCACAACAATTTCTTGACATAACATGCAGACTGAAGGTAAATTAGTAGTTATAGCTGCCAATCAAGAGACCAAACGGCTGCTTCTCCTGTGAGAACCAGAGCAGCGTACCTGTGGGCTCTGATGCAAAACTAAATCCTTACTGCCAGTGTGTTTATTTTTGACACAGTAATGTGGCAAAATAAAGAATATGCGCATCCTCTTTGGTTCGGGGGACAAACTTTGGGTTTAAGAAGATGCCATGTGCTTGATGGCAGTTGTATCAGTGCATGGCTAAAATGTGCTCTGCTTATGTGGCATTGTTTGCTCGGGAAGCCCCGGCTGTCACGACCGTCAAATAGGCAAGGCGCGATAATCCCAGTTGGTACTTCTAACTCCGACCTCAATGGATCTGAGAGACCAAACAAACTGGAAAGATTTATTCTTAGAGAAAACTCTTTTTTTCGTTAAACTCTCCAGGATAGAGTGAGCATGATTTTCTTCCTCTTTATCTTCGAAACTTTCATTTTAAGTTGTGTATACCCTTGAAAGGAGATTTTGACGAACAAGGTTGACAACATTTGTGGAAGCAGATCCAGTTTCCCGTGAACATGGAGGCACTAAGAGTCGGATGAGGAGCCACTCGGGTCTGATTATCACTTTTTTCAATGTATTTGAACCATTTTACAGGCTACAGTGAGTAATAACTCAAAAGTTATGACAATTTGACCAATTACAGTGAGTTACAAGGGACTGCATTAACCGAGCAAACGGCAGCTCCTGAAAGTGTGTTTTGTATGTGGCTCAAATCACCCAGCAATTAGTGCAACAATGGCTCTGAGAAACAAAACTGCGAGCTCAAAGCAGAGCTGATGTGGCACACAGGTCGAATGAAAAGGACTGTTTCCCAAAAGCGTAAAACCACTGCCACAATACTCACAACATCTTAATTAAGTCAATTTGACCCATTTCAGCCTCTCTAACTGAGGGTACATTTACAGTAGTTTTAAGTTTCAGGGAATCAGCTCATCAGTCTTTTCTGATGAATTTTTACACCAATAGACAAGAGGAATTGCTTTGAGGTTCCTCATCACAGTTATTTTAGTTTTTGTTTTTGCCAAGGTTTGATTTAGTTCAAGCCTAGTTTGTTTCCTTAAAATGGGAAAAGTAGTAATACATGTTTAAACCCCCAAAACATGACATCAAATAAACATTTTTTCGTCACCCTTGGCCTATTCTTGTAGCCAGTTATGCATTATGGCATTAAAAACAACAGAAATAAGAGAAAGTGGAAATTTTAAAGGCACAGTACAGAAACAAACGATTCTCCATAATGTTTTGCTTAAAAGAAAAAAAAATGTTTGTTGTAATTAACAACCTCAAGTCTTTAGACTCCTTACTAGCGTCAGGGCAAGTTTGCTCTAATGTCTGCTGGCATTTCACTGATGGGGTATTTCAGTTTATCCAGACCCTTCATTCTCGTCTTTCTCAGTCCTCATTAAGTCAATATTTCAATGCCTTAAAAAGTGGAAAAAAATAAAATATTAATAAAAACAAAACATTTTGCTGTTTCTGTGGCCCCTTTTTTTATGTATCTATCATATAAGTGAAGGAGACCTCAGCCAGTTCCTATAGTTGAATTTATATGCAGACAAATTTTGCTTTAACGTCTTGCCTATCTATATTTTAGAAAAAGTTTTTGGCCAGTGATTTACAACATGGCCATGCAGTAAATACAAAGATGATGTGACACAATGAGCCTGACTGGCTTTGGGTGAATGCAGACAAAAACACCATGAAGCCAAAACTCAAATAAGAAGAGGGAAAAACGAGAACAACAACAAAAAAAAACATTTTGCCCTTTCTACAGCTTTTTAAGAAAAGTCCACACAATGTAAATTTTAACACATCCTACCTTCGGGCCTTTTAGAACACTCTGAAAACTAATTGGTCATTTTTTGCTCCACACAAGTGTCACAGAGGGAAAAGTATTTTAAAAATTCTTCACTGAAACCAAACGTTGTTAGCTGGAAGCTAGCACAAATCTATATCCGGTGTTGAAAAACAACCAAGTTAAAATTCAAGAATTCCTCAATAACAGGGCCTATATTAAGAAGTGAGATGAGGAAAAAAAGAAGAAGCGTTTGTAAAGACAAAGGTGGAAATGAAAAGCACAAGGAAAACCTAAGCCAATGAGGACATGAGAGAGTGGGGGGTAGACAGGGAGGGGGGCTATATAAATGAGTATAAATAGTTTAATAACATGCAAGTGGGTTCTGGGGATTAATGGAAGCGACAAGACAGATGGGATGTAGAAGACATTGTAGAGAAAGGATGGAGGGTGTGTGGGAAGAAAGAGAGATGATTAAAGGGGGGATGGGGACACCTAGTTGCCCCACCAGTCAACTTGAGAGTGCGAGTAGTTGCCTCCGTAGCCGTCGCTTGTGTAGAAGTTGCCAAATCCACCTGAGAAGAAAAACAGGAAAGTTAAAATGAGTAAAGGCTTCATCTTGAATCCAAATTTCAAGTTGTTCCAGGGGTACTGGAAATGAGTCAAAATATACTTTTTTGTTTTTAGAACTGCCATTTAACCTCCCTCACCTCCTCCAAATCCACGGTTCCCCCCGTGCCCTCCCTGGTTGCGTACCCCGCGCCCTCCGAACCCTCCTGCGTTCCCTCCTGCAGCTGTTTGACGATAATCACGGGCTCCAAAACCACCAGAGAACCTGGTGAGAAAAAAAGAAAACACTCACATTATTTCAACCTAATACAGTATCAGAGCCTCCCTATGCAACTGTAGAGCCTACTTATGCCTGAATGATTCATAGAACACAGTTAAGGGGCTAAACAATAAAAACACCCTTATAAAAATGTAATTTATGAGAAAAAGGAATGAAGAAAAAGTAGCTAACATCCAAATAAAGACCTTCAGAAAGTCTGGAGACTATCTACAGGCAACAGTACACAGAGAGTCTAGTTACTTGGACACAAAATCTGAAAAACTTTTGCACAGTATCTGCATCTTTAAAAGACACATTTACTAAGTTTAACAGGAGATAATGTAGATATGCACCTCTTAGAGCGTCCTCTGTTGCTGCTCTTATGCTGGTGCTCATAGGCCAGGCTCTCCAGCCATGAAGGAACTTCCTGTTTGGCCTCTACTAAGATATCCAGCAGATCTTTAGTGATGTTCCCATTTTTGTCATTAAAGAATGACGTGGCCAGCCCTGCAGAGAACACAAACGGGACGTAAACAGATTATAAAACATCGTACATAGTTAGGTAAGAGCTGCAGTAAATAATAGGCTTTTCACCGATCGGATCGGCTTGATCGGATCGGCCGATTTTTCACATATTTTAAATTTTTTCTGATCGGCCCTGAAGTTTTCATCCACCGATCCGATCAATGACGTCATTGTCATTGTGAAACTGCT
>JAVQJG010097382.1:0-23877 GCA_036024015.1 Craterocephalus amniculus
AGATACCAAAAAAAAGAAGAACAAAAGAAAGAGAGAGGAGGAAAAAATTCATTTTGCAATGTTTTTAAAGGTACATTATATGTTCCCTTATTTCAGACTTTAGATGGAGACATTCAAGATGATCATCTATGGAGTCATATCATCTTAAAGAGGCTTTCAGAAAATATACCTTCTAAAGGTTTTTGGACAAGTGTCGGTAGTTTCACTATTGATCTAAATTACCTTTTTTTAGTGCTTGTTTCCTCCAATGATTATAGAAGCAGGCCTAGCAGAAGAGAAATGAGTAAAGAAAAGAAACTAACTTTTATCCAGTGGGAAATCCGGACATGAGTAATTTAGCGTACATTTCTCTCATGTGTTTTAGGCCATGTACAGTCCCCTCCCTCCCTGCAGAAAAAAACTGCATCCACACCACCTCGTTTTTGGACAAAAGTGCTATCCACACCTAACCGCATAAATAAGTTGTGAAGCACATCCATTAGCTAATTGAATAGTTAAGACTGCAGCCAACTTTCTTGGTAACGGTGACCGGTGATCACATTACGGTAGACTGCTCTTGGATATGAGGGCGGAATAACTCCAACAGAGATAAGAGTGAGGCCCGTGACATGCGGAAACTGTCACGCCATTTATCAGGAAGGACGATTTCCTGCTCAAAGTTTTCCCACCACCTGGCAGTGCGTCCCGGTCTGACAAAAACCGGCGTTGGCGACTTCAGACATTCCTCCGAGTTGGATTGGTTAGGTGGTGTACTATAACTGCCCTTAACACCGTTCTTCGCCTGTGGTCTTCTACACAGAGTAGTAGTTGAGCTTGTAAAAACAAGCAAGCAAAAAGTGCCTGGACAACAGACAAGCCTAGCTGTTTCAGAGTGTAAACACAGGTCGCACATGTGAGGTCGGGGCTTTTTGATCACGGAAAGTGACGTTTTGGAACATACAACTGGTTATTAATGTCCACACACAAATGCTTAAAACAGAGAATTCGCAAATCTTCACTTTGGCTGGAGGTTTTTTTAAATAATCGTTTTTGAATCCGTAAATCTGCGTTTACATGTGGAAGACAGGCCAAATGGTAGTAAAATATCTTCGTTTTTTTAAATACCATGCTATGTGTGGACAAGGCATCAGTCTTTTTAGAGCTGGCCATTTTTGTCTAATCACCATTGGATAATGAAAAAAGACAACGACTGAACTGAACTTGCAGTCTATGTTTATATGAAGCATATTTAATCATATCTTTGTAAAAAATAAATCCTTGGTAAGGCATTTTGCCAAATCATGTTGATTTAATAGGGGACGGACTCAGCATTTCATTGATTTGTCAACATGATTTCCACACTCAAGTTCCTAGAAGACTGATGACAAAGTAGCTCATAACACCCCCTTTGTACAACTTAGCTGAGGCTGACAGAAGAATAACCCACTATTTACAAGCTGAACAAGAAACTGTGGGTACATTCTCTGTCAATAGGAATTAAAGAATGATTAATGAAAAGTCCAGCAGAGCTAAATGAAATCTTAGGAGCATCATTATGAGTAAACAGTAGCTAGTGGGTGATTTGTTCACATAATATTCATACATGTCTTTCCATATGCTTTCTGAAATGCAGTGAGACGGAAAAGCTGTGCTTCTGTCACTTCTCATCCATACAGATCTAATTTAAGTGAAATGTGTGGGACTTGTGAGTGGAGTCAGTACATCACACATTTGGACACAGGAGAATAGCTTCAGATGCTCAGATAATATGCTGGAACAGTTCCTGGTTCTGCTTTAAAAAAGGCTAAATTAAGACTGAATTTATAGTGGCTGTATCTCCTTCAGACTTGGAAAGCATTAGGCATGCATGTCTCCTGCATACCTATATAAAGATGTCTGGATTGATGATATTTCAACTTTGACAGGTTTTACAGAAAACTATAATGTAAAAAGCACAATACATAATCAATGCAATTATTTTATCTAGATGGAAACAATGACATTTCACACGATCATCAGATTTAATGGGTTTCATCGGGAAGTGGACTGTAAAAAGTTTCTGTATATTTGCACTTCTGGTATACTCAAAAATAGCAATATTAATATGTCTATAATAAAGTTTTGTGAACCACCCTGTAGATTGAATTGATAGAAAATAGTTTTTAAAGGTTTTAGTGATATGATCGGTTTACAGGAAAATTTATAGGTGATTGAAGAAAATGTAAAATTCAGACTTAGTATAGGTTTGTTTAAAATCTAACTGTATTAGGCAGAATTAAAAAAAATATATAGCTTTCTAAGTCCATGTAAATCAGTGTAAAATGCTTTCCTGTAAATTAAAAGATTAATTGTTACTATAATTTAATTTGTTTAATATTTGAAATTCAGATTTAAAAGGAGTAAAGAATGGTGAAGTAAAAGTTGGACCAGGCTTGCATGCCATTTAAAGTATCTCTTGGCTTAGAATAATTAAAATCCAACAAGTTAAGAACAAAAGTATGGCTCATCCTTTGAATTATAATTTTCATACATTTTTAGTTTGTATATTTTTTTAGATTTTGGTCTACACGAGTGGTGTTCATTTTTTCAATGCAGCGAAGTGGAAGGGATGAAAAGGAGATAGATTATTTTATTCAGCAGTGCCAAAGGAACATTTGTGAGCACATTTTACCTCCCTTGACAGACATGAAGACGAACAGTGCCACAGGAAAAGTGACGAAACAGGGAGAAACTCTGACAGTGTTGCTTATTGTTCTTGTTTCCTTAAAAAGTGTTGTGTGTTATGACTGACAAATGGAAATTTGATCTTATGTATTATACATGAGAGCGGAGTAGGAAATGCTTTTCCTTTACATGAGCCTCATCACTTGCTTAGCAGTGTAATAAAGCATATTTACCATGCAGAAGAGCTGTAGCCATAGGGACAAATACCGTGTTAATTCCCACTCTGTTTCCATAGTGATAATAATGCAGAGAAGATGTGATTAATAGCTTACATGGAATGTGCACTTGCATATTAAAGGACATTTAGTTAACAACAACATCATAATCATGTTTAATGACATATATGGTCAGTTATGGAGCTGGAGACCATTGTTCCTGATGATGAATAGGGAATACTTCCAAAGTCAGATTGCATCATATATCATAAGAAACATTCCAGCAGTGTTTTTCTTTCTTTTCTTTCTGTTTTTCCCTTTCTTATTGTTTCACCAGCGCCGTGCCATACACACTGACTTGTCCACCAGCAGCAGGGATTTTGTTATTTTACTCAGATGTGATTTAGTGCAGACTCTCCACAGAGAGGTCAGCTGGCAGTGGCGCCCTCCTAACATCTCTCTAATGGACTGGAAGAGATGCACTCGCCAATCAAACAAACCAGGCGGAAGATGTTCAAGAGCAATGCGTGTACACACAGACATGCCCACACACCGGTCACTTGGAAATTAGTCCGCCTGCCGTGAGTAACAAACAAGACCATTTGTTTATTTACCACCCCTTCGCTTTCTACGACAATGACAAGATTGCGCTAATGGATTTGGATGTAGTTGCATAGAACAAAATGCTATTTGACCTGTGATGCACAGAGCTGCAACAGATGCTCGATTCTGTTGTCTCTTTTTCAAACACTTATTCACGTCTGATGGAGAAAGTACGTCTATGCATGAAATCACTTAAGTGAAATCTGGTTTGTTTGAGTAAAACCTAGCTCCAGGCCGAATTGACAATGTGGTTTAAAAATGATCGTATTTTCCAATTTTATAATCATCTGTCAACTTTATGAGTTCCTTCTATCAGAATATAAAATGACTTTTTCAGCCTCTAAAAGCACATACTGAGATTCTAAATAGTGGAGACAACTTTTGGGAGGAAGATAAAACAACACATTTTGCGTCCTTGCAATCATCGTAAACAAAAAGAAGGGACAAGGATCAGAAATGTGAACAGACACAGATTTAGCTTTTGAAAAACAGGGAAGGGAGTTTTACAGCCAGGTATGAATTAACCTCATCGTGAATTAGATGTTGATTCTTTCGGTGAAAAGATGCATTTTGTTTTCAGTTAATTCCATGCCTCCACTGGCAGATTTGTGGCTAAAGAGTGTTCTTTAGAGTAACTTTCTCCGAAATTACCTCAAAACTCCATCTTACTAAGAATTTAACTGCAAATTAGTGTTCCCCTCTAGGCACAAGTAATCCTCTGGTTATCTTTTTCATTTCACTGATGACATCTGTTGATCAATAAAAAAATCCAATGGATGACTTTTTGGGAGAGCCTCGTCTCCTGTTGTTAAATAATATTAGTTTTAGCTTATCAGTACCTAATCATATCAACATTTGTCCTTTTATTCTAATCTCCATGATTCACAACTACATCTGTATAAGTTAGCACATTTGCATTTATGATATATTGCAGACAAAACTGCTTGACCTTTGTGGCTCAAGTATCTGTTTTGGTTTCGTCTAATTTGTGGACAAAGTACTAAAACCTAAATGTTAGCAGGCCCTAATCTTCTTCTGCTGCTGCTCCATCTTTCAGTTTGCATCTCGCCACCCTGAGAGGCATCTCTCACATAATATTATGACCAGGATATCTTGTTAAAGACTTAGTTGCTGGTTTGTGTGTTTTACAGGAACTACATGTGTTGTGTCTCTCAAAGTGTCAGCGGGCAAGTAGCTCAGTCATTGGCTTAAAATTCTTTATTCTTTATGTATTTATTATTTTCTTCTCCATGGTACTGTATTGAGTTCAACTCAAAATATTTCACAATTACAATAATTATTACAATTGTAATATGGTCCATGAAAAGTAAAAAAATAATTGAAGTCGTAAGAAGAAATAATCTTACAGTATGAACTCCTACACCATTTTTATTTCAAAATGAACAAACAAAACAGTTTAATCATCTACAATAGATGTCCAAAAAACAATTACATCTAGCAGATGCCATTCACATCATTGTTTTCATATATTTTAAGTGTGTACTCTTCATATTTGTATTTAAATTGTAGAATATTTGAAGAACATTTAAGATCTTTTTTTTTGCTCCGATTCAATGCATTCTTTTGCAGTTTTTCACAGAAAGATACACTGCTTGTTTTTTGTTTGAATCCCCCGCCCCACTAAAAAAAAAAAAAAACTTTCACAACCACTTATTCATTTTGAACAGGTTTTTAGAGTTAAGGCCTGTCATGAAAGCAAATTCTGCTGTGTGATTATTTGTCTCAGAAATTATTGCGAAAAAGGATTATATTGCACAAAGCAATAATGTTGTCACTGAGACCTAATTATCTTATATTATATTAGATCAATAAACTTTCATTTCTATTGAACATTTTGAGTTCTGAAAGAAATTTTAGATAACTAAAAACAATAAATAGAACTGACTCTCGGTCTCATGAATAATTAATGAAAACCAAAATTGGCTTTCAAAAAATATAAAACATGGGGTTGAGACAGGGAAAACTGCCATGACTGCCATTTAGTATCTTTGTCAAAACAAAAAAATAAATAAATAAAAGTAGCAACAAAAATATTCCGTTCTACTCCCTGTGGTATCATACAAGACCATCAAATACAACACGATACATCACACTGCTAAAAACGAGAGGTTTCAGAGAGAGAAAGGTAACAAATGAAAACTATGTGGCAGGAAAACTTTATGCGCTCATTTGTTCTCACCTTGCGATAACTGACTTATTGCTTATTGCGACAGCCATACTTGAATTAGAAAGTTTTGTTTTGACTCTGATTGACCTTTTCAAATCATCACATCATAATCTCTGAAGGCTGAATATACAAAAATACTGCTTGTGTGTGGATCATAATTAAGGTCAGTATCTGCTCTGTTAATGAGATAACTTATACCCCTTTCACACTGGTCAAAAAACCCGTTTAAACCCGCGTTCAATCGGCTTTTGGTGGCGATGTGAAAGGCTCAGCGACCGCGTCGACCCGCGTCCATCGACTCGGCAAGCGACCCGGGTTAAAATCGGCTTTAAACGGTTCGGCTCCGATCGGCATGCGGTGTGAACGCCAGACCCGGGTTGACCCGCTAATTTACGGATGACTTTGGGCGGTACATGTCCACAACATTACATCTTGCCAGTTGCTTCTCATGCAAAGGTAACAAAACATCTCTGCTTCGAGCACGCATTCAGGAGCCTACATTCTGTGGGAAAATCGGCCGCCACCCGCTGAGTTGTTTGGACGGACTAAAGCGCAAAACAAGAAAGCACTTTAACTCCTGTCTGACTCGCTCTACATTGTAACTTTACCTATTTAAACAAAACTTTACCTTAAAAATAGGCTACACAAGTCAGAAAAATAGCAACAATTATTGTTTACTTGCCTAGATTTCTGTTGCTCTGGGTAACATTGTTAACGTGAACGCAGCGTGATTGCATCACCAGACTCACATCTGTGAGCAATGCTGCTGCCAGCAGAGGATCATACGCGCGTTTTTTTGGCGATGTGAAAGGAGCCAAATGCCGATTGATCGCGGGTTAACTCAGCTTTGAAAAACCTGCGTCGACGTGCTAATTTCAGTGTGAAAGTGGCTTTATTCTTCACACCGGATAAATTATTTGAGAACTGGGAAAGTTGATGGTTGATTTCCTGCTGCAGTTATAATGATTATTTGATCATTTTATTCAGACAGAGCCTGAAATACCAGTCATTGGTGGAGGAGCATCTGAATCACAGTAACATCAGCAGCAGCCTGTCTGACAACCTCTTGGTTTCCTTTTACAACTGCATAGAGTTGGCTGAACAGATACAGCAGGCTGGTTTACAGGTAGGAAATCTCTGACTGGTTGTTTCTTCTACAGATTATTTCTGGGGATTTTAGACAACTTTGGCTTGTTACATTCTGGTGTCAGCATCTGTCTCCAAAACAATTTCAGTCGATTGTCCTTAATACATGACAAATTGTGACTTTTTCTTATCTTGTAACCTCTTGTTCTGTACATTTGTACAAAAAAATTTGCCCAATTGTATAACAGTGAAGGTTCAATGGTCCTCTTGATCTTGTGTGTGCGTGTGTTTTTCTAATAAAACTCTTTTACCCTTTTTATAGGAGTCTAAACAAAGCCCAGAATACAAGTTGTTCCAGAAAAATGCAAAGATGTGCAGATTCTTTGCCAACACTTTGGTCCATTACATAAAGGTATCAGAAATGAGTCTTTTTGCAGCCTCTTTGGATATACGTTTAACCTTTTGCTTCAGAAGACAGAAAAATCTAAATGTATTTGTCATTCTTTATCCATCCAACAGGAATTTAAATATTTTCTGACAAAGCACTGTACAAACTTTCATCAACTGTATTTGCAGATTCTCAAGTAAGTGTGGTTTTCCTGTTGATAGATATTAGTTTATTACTAGAATTTATCTATTGATTCTTGTATTTTGTTTGATGATTATATTGAGTATGATGTCTTTCAGTAAGTTCCCTCCAAGCTTGGGTGCCCCAGCACTTCCCACGGATCTCTCCGAAGAGCTGAATGCAGCAGCTCTGGTTCCCATGGATGCTTTCTTGCTCCAGTTGTTGCCTCTGAGGCCCTTTGCTGAAGCTGTCCTCCAGCAGGACCTGAGTGAGTTTAAATGCTTAAAGACGAATCAAGTAACTTTTCGACCTTTAAACTCATACTTCCACACTTGTTTGATGGAACTGTTACATCTATTATGTGCATTTCTGGAGCCTTCTCTTCCCCATGGCATCCCAAGGTTGAGAAACTGGACTACACAACTTTTAACATTTGTGTTTCACGTTACACATCACATGCTAGATAACATATGTAAACACTTTGGCTGTTCTCAAAGTGCACCATGGCAGATTGAGCAAAGAAATGCAAAAATACACGGTTCTGTTGTGCATCTTTTGTCATCGTATAGCATTCCACATTGTGCTGTGTAGAAATATAAAGAACTTTGAGTAATTGCTAAGGAAAAAAAATCTGTGGGAAAAACTTAACTTTCTCTTCCATTAAACTAAAGCATAAAAAAGCCATACTCAAACTTTTACTTATTTTTTTAAATTTATTTATTGTTTACTAACTGGTCTTGTCCAGCAGTAGAGCAAGCAGAATAATCTTCTGGCTGCTGTGTTGAACTTGGCAAATTAGCTCTGTGGGTATAAAGCCGCTTCTATGGTTTGAAATCTTTATTTTATTTTAAAGTTCGTTTTATGTGTGTTTATGTTGAATAATTATTTGGTACTAATTAATATGCATAATAATGCTGGATGTGGCCAGAGGGGGCAGCAAAAGGATAAAAAGAGAACAGAAAATAGACAGGGAAAAAAAAGGAGGCAAAGATGCACCAGATAGAAAAACCGGTTTCCCAAATGCTGTATATATTTTTGTGTTGCTCTGTGAGGAAACTAACATTAAAAATTTGAAATGGAAAATGTTGGAAAACAATAATCATACATTCCCTGACCATTGCTTATA
The DNA here is from genome assembly GCA_036024015.1 of Craterocephalus amniculus. NCBI lineage: Eukaryota > Metazoa > Chordata > Actinopteri > Atheriniformes > Atherinidae > Craterocephalus > Craterocephalus amniculus. The sequence goes on from JAVQJG010097382.1 coordinate 8,430, forward strand.
TATTTGAATACGATTGCTAAGAATTGGAACTGTTAGTGACCCAGTATGTTGTCTCTTAACTTAAAATTTGCCTGCAAATCTTTAATTGTCTGATCTCCAGGTAATTTCGAGCTATTCGTGGTTCTAGCTGCTGATTTCTACTCAATCACTCAATATGCAACACACTGCTTACAGGGTTGAGTCCTGAACATGAGCTCCCCCAGTGTCTCCTGCTGGTGAACATCATGGGACAGCTCGCCGGCCAACCAAAAGAAGTTCTACAGCTTTGGTACCCTGGCAGCCAATTCTCAGAGGAGACACCCAGGTAATGAAGGTTTTCATTAACATCATATCTGCAGTATTTCAATAATTCACATGTTGGATTGGAGATCTTATGCTTAAGATGATGTAGGTGATTTATTTTCAGCTTATTTTGACTTTCACATCCATGATTTTCTGTTTCAGTTTTTTAATCTGCACACTGTATTTTCAAACTAAACTAAGTTTGATTAGTCTAAACATCTAATTATGATTAAATCACAAAGTAAAGCAGACGGTAATAAGTTTACGTATTCCTTTTGTCAAAATACCTCAGACAAAAACTCTATAAACATCTTTTCGTAGCATGAATTTACACTTGAATCATTGGCATGTTTTCCAACCCACTATCCTTTGCATCCATCTTTTTCATTACCCTTAAAGCACTTTATAACTATGAGGAAGCTTACAGTGAATTGCATGAGAGTTAATGTTTGTTGGCCTCTCACACACAAATACAAATTCAGCTTAGACTGCCAAACTGTAAAACTAATTCTAATTTCTCCCATCTGCAGTTTGGCCACAAAACTGTTGATATTCATCACTTCTTTGTACCCGGTCTTGTTGTTTGTAGAATTCAGGCCAAGTTGTCAAAGCACAATAATACACCCCAGACACAAAATCAAAACAGCAAGTTACTTGTTTATTATTCCAGACAAAAGTGCTGCACAATTCTTCCATCGTGTGCAAGCTCCAAATCCCTGAACTGCGAAGTCACTTCACTCTTTCGTTTAGTAGAAGCTGTTATTAAGAACTTTTACTTACAAGGTATTGCTATCGTTACAAATTTATTTACTTACTGGCCTGTACTGTAATAATGATTTTCATATTCCAAGTGGGAAATGAGAGAAAAAAAAACCAGTTGAAATATTTTTAGTTGGAATAAACTTAAAATATTTAGTTTATTCCAACTGTATTGTACTCTACCGGTACTATATTGTACCGGTAGAGTATTAATATCACAGGTCTTATTTTAGTTTGGTGAATTGTAGATCTTCTGCAAATTTGAACCTGTCACTGTCTGACGATGCAGGCCTAAATAAAATGCCTGGGTGGGTCTTGTCTTTGTTCATTTTCCTTCCCGTTTGAGATTTTGAGCTACTGGGGACTTCGTATGCCAAAAATTTATGCTCCCGTGTGCCCTTAGAGGGTGTGTCATTTTCAAGGACTCTATTATTAAAAAGGTCAATAAGGTGAAATAAAGCTGTGCCAAGTGTGAAACTGGAACTAGTTTGGGTTTATGTTTCAGTATCCGAAATATTTCATTTGCTCTTCCCCTCTAGGCTTCCCCTCTACCAGGCTCTCTTTATTAGTTTCCGGCGATGCCATGTTGAGCGTAAAATACCAGTTCGTTTGCCAGGGGTGATGCTGAAGGGTCAGGCCCAGATCAAGGTCTCTCTGCACCACCACGTCTGCGTGCAGCTTTGTGCCAATTTGGCTGCGCTTCCTCCTGCGTACTTTCCCGTACTGGTGAGCTCCGTTATAACCCACATCTGGTAGATTAGGGAATATCAGTATCAGAGTGTTTTTCTTATGAAGTAAAACAATAAAATGAAATGATTTTTTTTTATTTTTTATCTGACTATAAATTTTTGCTACAAATATATTTTGTCAAGATTTGTTAACTTCTTGGACTCAGTTGTGTATTAGTATATGCTGCTTCAATAATCACTTGTTTTACTTCAGACATTAATTCTTTCTATTAGGGCTGTTTCAAATCCGCTTTTAATCTTTGGACTCCAGAAAATGGCTTATTTGCTCATTTCTTCAAGAGAAGGGAAAGAAAATCCTTACTCTTATGTTTGGTCCTTTGTTTGGTAATTTAAAAACTCACTACATATACTACACTCTGTTACACTATACCAGACTAAACTATACAGTCATTTAGCAGAGTGGCTTACAGCTGAATACACCAGAAGTACATCTGTACATTTGAAGAGGAAAAAAAAGCAATCAGCTGACATTTCCTCTGTGAGTGAGAGGGATGTCAGGCGGACAAGATGAGATGCTATTTTATTATTTATTTCCGCATTTGAAAGCAATCCGAAGCCCAGAATTGAAAGCAAAATGCTTTTATCTATCCTCCCTATCTATTCTTGTGAACATGTTTCTTTCTTTTCACTTACCTTAAAAGTGTTGTTTGATGTTTTTTTGTTGTGGTTTATTGATGGCTACTGTGGTCTGAAGAATACAAAGTCTTTTGTGTTATCTGCAAACCTCTTGGGGTAATATACACAGACCAGTAGAAATTATATTAGATAAAGTAGCTGAACAACAGTGGCTGAACTATATAGATAATTTGATATAGATAGAATTGTATTGCTCCTAATGTTTGACAGCTTTAAGTTTTATGCTAAAATCTCGTTGGACATAGACACTTTGCCAGCAAGTCTCTTTCAGATGATCAAGAAAAGTGATAAAACTGAAAAAAAAATTAAAGAAGTTCTAGTTTTGATTATTTCTTTCATATGGATTGGACTCTTCATAACATAGCCATGAGTAAACCTTTCCAGATGTCTCCTGGTATGAAGCTGACCTTAAATCGAACTTTGATAATATTAGGTATGTATTCTCGCTATGTCTGAATTGTGTGCGTGTTAAAAAGTAATATTGGCCTCTGTAGTCATGAGATCTTTTGCTTTTTAACAATGTGATGGAAACCTGGAGCTAAAATTGAGTATTGGGTGGGTGTCGTGTTTAAAGTATTTGACTTCTGATTACCAAAGTGTTGTTGGCATTGTTTTAGTTCAGGATTTCCCTTAATTCAGACAAAGTTATTCTTTCGTTTTAAAATTTCCCTGTCAATATTTGCAAGTGTTTTTTCTGCCTTTTTTGTGTATCTGGCTTCCCTTGTCGCTTATCTCCCTTTTTCAGGAACGCTGTTTGGTTGATGCTGTGCTGCAGGCTGATACTCAAACAGCACTACTGGCAACAGATGCGTGGTGTTTCACAGCACGGTGAGAAGGAAGAGTAATGTTTTCATGTGGTAATTATGACATCCATAGGGAATCTTTTGGTTGTAAAGCACCTATAAAAGAAGATGTTTGACATTTATGTGGGCTTTCAATGATTTTTAAATAGATTACCCCCAAAAAGAGGTGAAGTCATTATTTAAGTTGCATAAACAGCACGACCAATGGAACAGTTGTGCATTAAGTTACAGAAGTGCTAGTTGTATTTTTTGTAACCTCATGCACCTTCATTATACCTCATGCAAAACAAGGCTTGGTCCACACCTGTTAATATTTCTTGAGAAGAGAAGTTAGAGACTATCTCTGACTAACACTTAGCTGTGGCTTTATTTATGGGTAGGGGTGCCTTTCAACCCACACATCCATATCGTACCGTTAACTTTAACAGCTATCATCAGGAAGGTTTTGGAGAAGCAGAGAGAATCATGTCTATGTTTACTTATGATGCTCATTAAGAACATGTTAGAAAAACATTTAGTTTGTTTAGATTGTGTCTTAGACAAAGATCCCATCACCTCAGTCCAATTTTATTGGACTCATATTTTCTTGACCTTGATGTTGTTTTAAAGAGCTTATGTTGTGTTATGAGATTAATTTTGTTCTATATACTGCTCTTTTAGCTATCTTAAAATGTACTGCCATTGCTATTTTTGCTGAACCTAGTCTTTAGCTTTTATTTATTTTTAGGTTTATATTTATGGTGATCCACTGTATTAAATTAACTGCTGCTATTGTCTTTGCTTACAGATATGAGACAGCAGAACTGTGCCTGCACCATGTCCTCCTTATTGCTCAGCTGGTGAGCAGAGACTAGAGATGAATATAATATACTCTTGTTTTTTCTTTAGCTTTCATTTGAAACTTTTCATAACATTTCCAACCAAGGAGGTTAATAAACCTACATATTGCAGACTTAAAATATTTTGCAGACACTGACCATCACCTCTGCTGCTCTAGGTTAAAGCATGCACCACTGAGTGTTACCAGTTGTTCCACCTCGGCTTGCTGCTAAGACGCATGGTCTTCCTTATGACACCAAATCATCAGGTAAAAAAACAGAATTGTCCCAAAAATGTTGATGTTCTCAGAAATCACCCTAATACACATTTAGTTTTGCTATTTTTTGGCTTTTGCTAATAAATACATGGATTGATGCAATGACTACACTGCATAGAATCTCAACTTTTCAACTCCCCTACTTTTCAGTATGGCTTGTTGGCTGTTTTGAAGAGAAATCATCAAAGAAGGTCACATGTGGAAATTCATGGTCTTAAAATAAGCAGTGTTTCCATTAATTATTTGTTTTTCCAGATGGAGCTGGTGAAACACTTTCCACCATCCGAGGTGGAGAACCTTGCAGTGTGGCATCATGTCCTTCTCAGAGCCCTCTCACCTGATGCTCGTCATTGTATAGAAACAGAGATTATTGACCTCAGTCAAAAGGTTATGACTGACTGGCAGCATGGAGGATTCAAGCTGGGACAAGTTGACAAAGTGGTAAGGACATCAGATAATGTTAGGTCTAATGTCATGATTATAATCTGCCGGGAACTTTTCATAAAATGTCAGAGAATATTCTTTTTTTATATATTATTCAATATGTTAGCTTAGCATGAAGTGGGGATGAATTAAAGTTTGTTTAGTGCTAACTGCTGATATTAACTATGGGAATATCAAGGGCAGGGCTATCACAGCTTCTGACCTTGTGCACTGAGAAGTGGGAAACAATAAGTCATTTTGTTCCTATGGTTGAAAACAGATTACTTTGAAAAACAGTGACCTCTCCTGTTTATCTGAAAGTTCACTTCTCCTGGAAAAAGTTTTGCAGTTTCTAGGGGTTGCACTTGTACATATACAGTGTGTGTTTGTGTGTGCATGCATGCATTAAAAAGGACTCTTCTCATATTAGAATCGAGTGCTGCTGTCCCTGTTGTCGGTGGTTCGAGGACAGCCATCTCCCGATGGACAGTGCGTGTTGCCAGCAGTCGGGACAGTCACACAGCTCTGGTTACGGATGAGTCCTGATCAGGTAAGACTTAAATACACACCCACACATTTTGTAAAGTAATACATTTAACAGCATTATATCTGCAACCTGCCTTTCCCCAGATTCAGACCCATCCTATCCTACAATGCACCATGCAGCTACTTTTGTCACTAACAGCCATATTAGTGAAAAACCTCGAGCCACAAGTCATACACCAGGTAAGCTTTAGTTTTCATAATACACATGGAAACGCTGAGGAATAGAAAATGATTCTGTTGACTGTTGGGTGTCATTTCAGGCACTGTTGTGTCTGGATGCAGTGGTTGCTCAGAAGTGTGTAGATGAACTGCTGCTGGCTGCTCTGGAGTTCCTCTCTTCCCTGGGCAAGATCTTTGTCCCACCTGACAGCCAGGTAATAAAACCTGAGAATAATAGTTATATTACTGCTACTACTAATTCTTCTTTTCATTATTAATAATGAAAGTGAAGATAAGTTTTTAATTTATGGTTGATCTGGTAGATTTTGACCCTGACAAAAATATCCATTGCACAAAACTACAGACATTTATAAAAAGGTTTAATCTTTGTGTAAATTTGCAGTTTAGGAATAATATTGAAGTTATAAAAATTAAACTCTTTAAATAAATAAATATATTCTTATTTCCTAATGATTTTTGGGCTCAGAGTCATATTCTTCCCAGGCTGAGTTGCCTGTTTGGTGTCTTTTTGGCTGACAAATCCTGGCTGCTACATCAGCACGCCCTAGAGGCCTTTTCCTACTTTGCAGAGGTAAGCCAAAAACTCAGCTGATATTGTTTCAAGTGTAGTGCGGTTTAATGTTAAAGCCTGGACATAATCTAATGTCTCCCTCTGGTGTTGAAGAATACAAACCATGAAGAAGTAATTTCCCAGAGTTTGTGTGTGGAAAAAATAAAAACCAAAGTGGTTAATTATCTCAGTAAGGTAAGCCATGCCATAATCGATTGATGAAAATTTACTTTAGTAAAACAGATGATGGTTAAATGGGGATCTTCTGTTGCAGACGGTCAATGCAGAGGAAAACGTGGTGTCACGGCTACAGAGGCTCACACATGAGACAACAGTGATTGAGCAGCACAATGAGAAGCTGGAGAACAAAGTAAAAACTAACAAACCGGCTGCTGAAACTGAAGCAGTTACAGACTCCGAGGTTAGTAGCATAATTAAGTTAAAATGTATTCTATTCACAAGTAGGATGCTCATGTCTTGTCTGACTGACCAAGTACTTTGATTCAAACTAATATTTGAAGAGTTTCTCATCATTAAGAGTAACAGAAAATGATTAACAAGATCAATATTTTCTCTGTATTTCCAACCTCTCAGCCATGCCCAAAGAGAGCTCGGCAGGAGACCAGCGCAGAGGAAGAGTACAGCCGTTACATCCAGACAGCTGAGAGCGCTCTGAAAGCCCTTCAGGCTGACATCGAGGATAAAGCCGGCACTGGCGTGCAACCTCCAGAGTGGCTGGAATCCAGATTACAGGAGTTGCAAACCCTCATAACTCTCATCAGTTCAGTCAGGGTCGCGACATAACGGCTCACTTTAAAGCCTTAGATTAGCTTGTTTTTGTTCAGGATATCTTTGTTCAGTCTACATATTTTTTGCTGCTGAAATTTTTCTTTGTCACTGTTTATTAAATACATTTAAATACCAATGTTTTTATTATTTAGCTGGACTGGAACTCACTGCCGACACTGCTAAATGTACTGGCCATAAAGTGGGAGAATGAAACATTTCATACACTAAAATGTTTATTTCACCAGCAACCAAAAAGCTCAAATAAATAGTCAGTATTTCACATTCATTCAAAGTGCAAGCCTTCAGTAAATCAAACTTGAATCATTCTGGAAACATGTCATGCCAGAGGTTCATCTTCAGCTTGATGCCAACAGTCAACATGGCACATTAAAAAAAAAAGAAGAAAAACTTTAAAAGCAGATGTTTTTTCAACTCTAAGATCTATTGATCATTTTGAGGTGATGAATATCAATTGGCAAACAACCATGAATGGCTTCTTTTGTCCACCGGACAGGCAGCCAATCATTCCTGTACAAAACATGTTTCCATAAAATATACTGGTAAATATCTAAATGAAAAAGAACAAGATTCAGCCTCTCCCTCTAATGATCTTTGTAGCGTCGTGTTTAATGAGAAGCTACTTCCAGTTAACTGCTCCAGATGTGGCGCATGGATTTATGCTCTCCAGTGGTAAAATGTTCTGCTCCAGATGGAGTTTGTGTTTTTATCACCAGGCATTCCCGTCCTCCCAGTTCAAGTCATCTCCATCTCCCCAGCCATCTGTTTCAGTCTTTGAGAGAGATGGACAGAGAGAAAAAAACATAACCGGTTAATTATTACATTAATAAAAAAGAAAAATCAAAGACTCAAAAAGGTATTCATTGAGAAGGATGGTCCTAACTAACCCATACTTTAAACAGTATTCCTTTTAGATGTAATGTTCAAAGCTTTTTCAGTGGCAGTGATATTATGACTACAGATTCCTGCACAAATTCTGTTAAATGGGGTGATATTTAGTTTTCAAAGGACAAGAGATTTAGTAACAACTTCAGATGCATCTCAGAGCACTTCTCCAAAAGCGTAAATATAAAGAAAGCCTGAACAAGTGGAAAAAAAACAGAAGAACAAACTATCCCACACTCACCTCGGACTGGTTGGCTACTGCAAACTTGGCAGTGAGTGTTACAGTATCGATGGATGAGTCAACGAGCAGAGATGGAGCATTTCCTAAAGAAGCCGTAGACAGTCCTGCGTCACACATACTGCTTTCTTCAAATGGCAGCAGAACTGGAGATGACAGCTTAATGTCCGGAACCATGTCTGCAAACAAATCCAGCTCTGGGTCTTGTTCGGCCTTTTTCTTCACCTTGATAGTGAATTCCTCCCCCAGCCCTCCTGTTGGATCAGTCTTATGTGGCACTGTGGCTTTGGGTTCTGGGTTTGATGGATTTTGCGATTTTGAAGAGTCTACCTGCTCTTGAACCCAGGAACTGTCCCATGAGGAAGTGTTCTTGCTCTGTGTAGATTGGCACTGTGTTAAAGTCAATTTAAGGGCTTTAGATGGATTCAGTCCTGACGCTGCCTGTTTAACATATGCAGAAGTATCGCTCTTACTGGGCGGATTAAAGGCAACTGATTCTGAAAATGGAGTTATAGGGGAAAGATCAGAGGTAGGTTCAGTGTCCTCAAAGTCATCCCACGGCTCGTCTTGTACGTTTTCCCGTTTCGGTGTGCCGCTAACTGGGCTGGCTCTCTTTGAGGACTGAATATGAATCTGGACAGACTGCCCGTCTTGACTTCCACCCTCTTCATGGTCACCCCAGTCAGGCCAGTCTTCCACAACACCTTTAAGTCTGTCAGCCTGTTCGGGGCTGTATGATAGTGGCTCCGTCTTACTGTTCTGATGAAAGCCATTCAAGGGTAGAGACATCTGTCTGACATCTGGAAAACAAAACAGAGAAGATTGAGTTTTAGGTGCAATAAAAGCATCAAGTTACTGATGTTTGTTGGTATAAATGGTTTTACCTGACATGGGTTTAATCATTTTTGGTGTCTCCTGAGCACCTGCCAAGTTGCCCATGTGACTGAGAACCAAGCCTTCGGTTTCTGATGGTCTGGGGAACAGATTTAATGGCCCAGCTTTGGAAGGCTGAGCGATCGGAGGGTGGGAGTCTCCGATCACATGAACCGGTGAAGCTAGGGAATATAGGTAGAGATTACAGACTAAGAATTCAATCACTTTTCAATAATTCCAGGATTATTTTTAATATTTTGATCTACCGCATTGCTCAGCCTTGCTTACTTTCAGGGGTGACCTCTGTAGACTTGGTAAAGCTGGGTGTGGTGCGCTTAAAGACCTTGGTTCTTTCTCCACCAACAACCACTTGGGCCCCCAGCAAGGGCACCAACACTGCCAGACTCTGCAGTGTCATGGCTACCAAAGAATCACTGGTGTCTCGCATTCCTAACAGAAGCTGCAGCCAGCAATAAGCAAATGGGTTATAAAACTGAAAAACAACTAATACAACAAAAGCTGAAGTGGGCTTAGACTGTACCTGAGGTAGGATTTGGTTTTTCAGTTCATCATGGGAGAAGAACTCAGCATAGATGTGGATGTGAGCCAGTAGCACAATCCGGACGTGCTCCTCGTTGACTTTATAGAGTTTGAGAAGCTGAGGAATCACATGTTTACGGTAAAGAGACACAGACAGAAGGCAATCCTCACTGCTACCATCACGACTGGGATCTGTCCGGAGAAGAAAATACAGAAGAGCCTGAGCAACAGCTAACGCAATTTCTCACTTCAGTAATGAGTTGGAAAAAGTTTTATAAAATGCCACATCACCCTTCTTTGGCCTTAAAAGATGAGGCAGGAAGCTCTTAACAGCCATGGGCTCTGCAAAAACAAGAGAGTTGAGGAGTTTGGGGACAAGTCGTGCAGCTATCAGCTCTTCAGGAAGGCTCTGGACCCGGTCCAGAAGGAACCTAAAAAGACAACCAGCACATTATGGAGCCCTTTGAGAAGGTAGGAAGTAGTACATACAGTTCATTAAAAATGAGTGAACACCATATAATTTCTTACTTAAAGAATTCATTTTTTTCCTCCTCCGTCTTCAGCGTGAGGGTCTTTAGAAAATTCAGCACCTCCAGAAAGTCATTCCTAATCAAAGAAAAGGTGTGTTAAACAGAAAATTATTGTCAGTCTAAACTGAAAACCACACCCATAAATAACTACACAGACCTGAAAAAGTCATGAGTCAGCAAGAAGCTAAGAGGAGGCCGAGCCACAGGGTCGGAATTTAGTAGGCCTGCCTGCAACGTTTGTGTCAAGCTGTCAGACAGGTCCTGCGACACTAGAAACGGCAGTACAAAGAACAAGGTAAATATGCAAGAATGTGGGTCAAATCAAACAAGAAAAGAATCCTCACCATAACCATCCAGCAAAGGAATCAGGGCTTCTACCATCATTCCAAAAGAGTAACAGTCCCGAGCATGAGCATTTTTGTCTGGAAGAGTTTTAAAGCCTTCGACCTGCCAACAAAATTGTTACTGAATACTCGTGAACAGGAGTTGAAGCTGTTATTCCTGTTTGTCATGGTCTTTTATACACTCACCTCTTCTGGAGGAATACAGCTCGGCTCCCTTGCATTGTGGATGCTTTTGAGAAACTAAAGGAACGAAAGACATGAACAGTTGAAACAATTAAACGTTTAATTTATTTATAAAATAAGAAAATTAACAAAAAATTGCCAGTAGTGGTTTGTTGTTTCTTAAAATCTTGCCTCAGGAGTTGCTTCAGAGAACTTGCAGACAGTGTCCATGCCTCCCAGTTTCCAATGGCCATCTTCACTTACAAACACAGATGAAATGCACACGTTGTTATGGCTCGATTTGCCCTGGAAGAAAAAAAGGTTTAATCTTTAACAACATCAAAAGACACAGTATAGCTACTAACTGTTATTAATCATTGATAGAAAACATGTCAGGTGTGTGTTTTTTTCTTTCCAATGCCATTTTTAGCCAGTTTTATATACTGCACTGATTTAACTGTGTAAGAGAGAATTGTGTACATCGGGAGGAAACAGGTGGTCTTCTTCCTCACCCTATCATGCAGAAAGACGAGGGCTTGCAGGAGGTCGTAGATGCCTGCGCAGATCTCTTCCGGGGAGAGACTGTTTAGCAGCAGCTCCAGAGGTTGCACATGTTCTGTCACCAGATGAATATCTCCATCTTGCACCGAGCAGTACAGGAAGCGCAGAAGACATGGATGCCTTAGCGTCTTTAGATGCTGCAGGAAATTAAAGGCGAGTTAAGGATTTGTAGTGTACATGAATCTACCCTGTATTTTTTGTTTCTGTAATGTGCATATTATGATTTTCAAATTAAAAGATAAATCCAATACGTAGCTTTGTGAAATGCAAAGTATAAGGGTCAACTAAAAATATCTTTTGGTATATCTGACTAAATGCAGTATACTTACTACTACTACTGTTACTACTGTCATTTAGCAGACGCTTTTATCCAAAGCAACTTACATTTGAGAGAACACAAGAATAAAATCAAAGATCACTTGATCATAAATAAACCATGGTGACTGAAGTCTTATCTTCATTCCTGTTAATGTTCATGGGTATGGTCGGTCGGACAGTAAAAATAACCCTTAATATACTTTACTTAGCTCTCTTCTTGAAATTCACTAGAAAATATCCAAAGTTCACAGGGAGGTGGATGCAGAAATTCACAGGGCATTACGAAGAAATAACCAGTTTGCAAAAAGGAAAAATCTGACTACACTTAAACTAAGCTGGAATGCACAGGTGCTCAATAGATACTCTACAAAAAGGTACTTCAGATGGTTCAATTAATGCAGTACTTTCACACACAGAACATTTAAATGTATATTTTACGATGAGATTAATATTACTGTATTATTAAGGTTTGTAATGAGGGGGGAAAAAAGCACAAAAGTTATATTTGTAACAAAGCTGTTATAGCACAACTGAATATTCAGCTCAATACTTTTAACACTATACAATCCATATGAACAAAATACATACACAAAACATATGAATAAACATAACTGAGCATAACTCTGAAAATCCATCCATCCATCCATTTGCTGAACCGCTTAATCCAAGTGGGTCGCGGGTGTGCTGGAGCCTATCCCAGCTATCAACGGGCGAGAGGCCGGGTACACCCTGGACAGGTCGCCAGTCTGTCGCAGGGCCAACATGGAGAGACAGACAACCATTCACACACTCACTCCTAGGGTGCCCAGTTAACCTAGCATGCATGTCTTTGGACAGTGGGAGGAAGCCGGAGTACCGGTGAGAACCCACGCATACACGGGGAGAACATGCAAACTCCACACAGGAAGGCCACAGTTCCAAACCCCTCCTCAGCCGGAATATGGCGCCGACCGACTTGGGACTCGAACCGGCGGCCTTCTCACTGTGAGGCCGCAGTGCTAACCACTACACAACCGTGCAGCCCAACTCTGAAAATTGTGACAGTAATGAATTGTGGGATGGAATTATCCAGTTTCTTTCATAAATAATGGTCTGGTGTTTCCCTATGCTATAGAAGATCTCGAAAGGATCAATTGGAGCTTCTTCCTGTGGCACAGAGAGATCCTTAATGTGGGACCTCATGGACCGATTGAAGGTTTTAAAAGTCTTTCTGCTGCAACACATCTCCCTAAGATCAATGGGTAATTAGACTTATGCTGGGCTTGATGTTAAGCTCCACTCAAAACTAAAGCTCTACAAAAAATTCTGTTACTTCTGCAGATTGCTACTAACCTGAACCTGAGGGATGTTGGCCATTTTTTGAACAGATTAAACCTAAGCACGTTTTTACTTTCTATTTAAATGGCATAAATATGGTAAATGGACTGTACTTGTATAATGCTTTTCTAGTCATGCGACCACTCAAAGCGCTTTGACACTACATGTCTCATCTACCTGTTCACACCCTTTCATACAGCACCTATATTGAAACATACTTGGTGCTAAGTAGCTAGCCATTCACACACATTCATACACCCGATAGGCACATCAGGAGGCAATGTTCAGTGTGTTGCCCAAGGACACTTTGACATGTATCAGAGGGGAATCGAACCGCAGACCTCCTGACTGGCAGACAACAGCTCTATCCAAGGCCCATACCTGAGCTACAGCCGCACATGATCTGTGTTATACTTGGTAAAAAGAAAAAACATTGCATTCTAGCATAAGAACCTTATTACATCTTTAAAGGATGTTTCGGTCCAGCTTAGTTGCATCTGGTCCAAGACAGCTTACCAAACACCCAGTTTGCTGATAAGGAATTAACAGAATCAGCTAATTATGTTTTGTTTCATAAAGGCAGGCAAAAACCAATCCTCCCAGAAACAAAACAAAGAAACAAACAAAAAACAGCTCACAAAGTTTATTTTCCAATGTTAGACAGGAGTTAGTAAAACAGTACCTGACCACTATTGTAGGTAAGATGTTGTGCCCTTTACAGATTAACAACTTTGTTAAGGTCGTAATCTATGAATTGATGCCCAGCCGGACAAGGCCCTGTTATACACACCTTAGCGGCTTTGTTGACTTTGTCTTCGTTTCCCCGCTTGTGAACAAATACAGAGGCAGGTTTCCCATCTTGGAGAACCGCCGAGTGCAGGGTGAGTCCGGAGGGCAGAGTCAGGAGCGGCTCCTCCAACAGAGTACAGCCACGCATCGCGCTGCTCTCCGCACCCATGACCGCTTCTCCTAAAACCACAGGGTCAGAGCGGGGACAAGGAGGCATACACTAGTACATCTGCCTGTCGTTAAAGGTGATGATATATACACCTGTTACAGAGTGACGCGGACATACCTAAGTTACTGCACTGGACGTAATGAACCGCTGTATGTGGAGTTAGCTGGTGTTAGTTGCCCTGCTGGCTAACCTCGTTGCTACGTTAGCCAGCTTGTCATTGCTACGCTTGTCGATAGCTTTTTCGCCTCCAAACTGTCATGTTAAGTGCACTGTATCAGCAATTTAACTATTTAACAAAATAATAAAGGTTACAACAGCACTAATAAGTTCAAACTAGCTGTTCGCCAACCCTGCACCGATAAGTCTGTGCGAAAGCGGAGCTGCTGTAAACAGACACGACTCTTCCGGCAAAAGACAAAACCAAAGACCATAGATAGTATCGCCCTAGAAAGAAAAAATCTCAAAACGAGTTAGCAACACCCATTTCGTTTTAGAATCTTGTCGGTTCAGTTTTAGCTGACTAAACAAAAACATTAAGCATGAAATAACATACTTCCGTAGATATATAAAACGTGCAAATAGAAACACGTAAACCCCCCGCTAAGCAAGCGAATGGTTGCAACTAAAGTGGTACGAGATAACGCAAGTAACTGCCATATGGTGCTGAAGTTGGTAATAGAAACGGCTAAAATACATCAAACAGAAATTCTGAAAAGCCTTTACTGCAACCGTGGTTTCAGGAAAACAGAGTCCCCGGGTAACCCAGATATTTAGAGACATAATTGTGTTATAGAGCTAGGGGTCTAAAGCATGTTTTCCTCTACTAAAGGGCATGTCTTCCTCTACTAAAGGTGACCATGAGCCTGTTTTGGCCCAGCAGTTCTGAAGTTAGGTATTACTGTATTTAGTTTATCTTCCTAGATAATATTATGGTCACTTTACCTGAGTTTCGTGCAAGTTTGGCTGGTGACATTTTGTCATTCATTATGAGCCAAGTAACACTTGAATAAATTATTTTACAAGATTGGTTTAATTGACCAAATCTGATCAGATATTCTTACATAAGGTTTTAACACTTCAAAATCTCAATATTAGAATTTTATAGGTCCTTGTGTTTAAATAATTACAGATTAGCTATAATTTTTTTGATTATTCAGTCATTTGTAATATTGCTTGGACTAAAACATGTATTGGAATTCATGTTAATTACTTTCAGCAATGAGTTTATGTATTTTTTAGAAGCAGTGAATTGAAACAGTATTACAAAATTGTTCTGCCCTTACCACTGTATACTTGCAAAGCCCAGTGGTTGCTAAATCTGATAAGTATTATCAGTGCAATGCATTTTATTAATTAGGCTACTCAACTCAACTGTTGTGCATGACATCAAAGTTTTGTGATTTCCCCATAAACCTGCCAGATGTATAAAAGCTCATCTTGACTTAAGAAATATCTTCAAATTTTATTTTACTTTGAGAACGAACATGTTTCTATCAGATATCATCTAAGTGCAGATAAATAGATAATGTGCAAGTAGAAGGATGATCACTTGTCATGTAGCCTACAGTAGCTCCATATGTGCAAATCCGCTATTTTCCTTTCAATATATTTTACACCCCCAAAATTTGTTTTGTTGGCTTGACAAAGAAAATAAAGTAATTTAGTAACTTTTATCTTTGAGACATTTTCTCTATCTTCACAAATGACACATGGCACTTACTGTGGTCTGATCAGTTGATTGGTTTAATATAGAAATAACCTTTAGCTGCAGTGTGATTACAAGGCTTTTTTATATAATTTTGATATGCAGAGATATAGTGCTTTACTTTAAGAATTGCATTATACAAGTACTGTGTGTACAATTAATGTTATTGTAATCATACTGTGAAAG
>JAVQJG010097389.1:0-13259 GCA_036024015.1 Craterocephalus amniculus
TCTATCTATCTATCTATCTATTTATTTATCTATTTATTATTATTGTTATTATATTATTACCCTGCATATTTATTTGGTGTTTATACTGGGTTGTTGCTACATGTGTTTGGTTTAAAAAATAATTTATATCTGTCATGGTCTGATCCACCACAGGAGTCCAGTTTATGTTGTCTTCATCGTAACACTTACTATGACATCCGAGTAAATAAAGCTAAAACATTAGCTGATTGTGAGCTCAACTCACATTTTGCAGCTGCAGTCTTGAACGGATTAAAACAAGAAAGCAGCTATGCCTTTTATCCTCATTTTGTGACCTTTTATTTACCCACAAAAAAACAGAAGCTAACAGAGTTAGTTTAACAGACTCTAACCAACTAAAAAAATGTGATTTAAACAAAGTGTTACAGTACCTCACACTATAGCAAACATAGTTTCTCCTTATATTGATCCCTATGAAAGGATTATGACCCACTTTTCTTGTTAACATTTTGTCAGATCATTCATTTGCTCTTTGTTGTTAAGCCAACCATGAACCCTGAAGTAACTTTGACCAGTTTCATGACTGAAACAACCAAAAAAAGTCAGAACAAAAAGGCATTTTCTAGCAATTAAGGGCACAACACTCACTCTGGTCTACAATGAGCGGTGCTGACCACGATGTTACGATGTCAGGTGAATAAAAAACAGCAGAAAGTACAAGTTACATAAAGCTAGAAGGTGGGACAAGGTTTGCAGCAGCAACTTTCTTTTTGGGGTTAAGTTAACCATCAACCTTATGTTCTAGCTCGAACATTTTTAGTCATGTGAGCGTGAAATGATTCAGCATCTTGATCAGGGAGAAATATGTTTGATTGTGTAAGGTAAAGATAAGTTTACCACACCCACAGGTGATGGAAATGATGAGAACAAAATGTGGTGATACATTTCTAAATGATGGTCATAGATAAAAGGCTTGGTATGCTTTAGCAAGAACGCATGCTAAACAAGCTTAACGAAAATCTTTGCACGCTTTTGATTCTGAATAATTCAATTAAATAACTATCAATCAGTAAGAATTATGAAGGAATGTCTCCCTTTATATTCTAATTAAAACTAAACAAGCAATAGCTGGATTTAACCAAGCAGGTAGTAAACGCCTCACATTGGATAATTACAGCGTGGATGATGACACTTCAGCTGCTACATGTTATTTAACCGTAACCGAGGCAGTGAGCAGCTTCTTATTTCTTAAAGAAACATGTTGGAAGTCACATCCAGATGGTAGAAAAGCTGTTAATATTTCAGAAGGGTCATATTATCGCCATGCATCAAGCAAAGAAAGCATCTAATGACATGCTGAAAGAGTTAAAAGCTAGATTAAGAACTGGTGGCTGGTGTCTACCGTACAAGCCTGTGAGGTCAGTCTATGATTTTTTTTTAATTAGTTGTTTTTTTAATTGGGACATTGTGCAGTCAGAGATTAATCAGAGTTAGCTAAGAGCTAAACTCAGCATCTGGGATGGTAAACAAACAACAGTAAATACAGAATAGAAAAACAGGACTTTTCTTAAACAGTTGGGAAACGATTGAAAAACGAAATACAGAAACAGATAAGACAATATAAAGTGTTGGTATTTTTGTCCGTAGGTCGCCGACACCTGGGATCCAGTCACCTAAGCTAACTTCACTTTAATCTGATGTAATTAAAACTGTAGGCGCCACTGTGAGTTAGCAGATGTATTTATTCAGAAGAATTCAACTGAGTTTACAGTTCACTGCTCTACAGATCGGTGACTGAGGAACGACTAAGCTTGAAACTCCGGTCTGTCCAAGGCAACCCTGATTCTCTCCTCCCGCTTGTTTGTGTCACAGCTATGCCTAAAATCCACAACAAAAGCATAAAGTCTAAATCAGTGGTTCCAAAACTGTGGATCCGGACCCACATGTGGGTCGTGAGATCATTTCAGGGGGTCGCCAGATAATTGTGAAAAATATAAAACCTTTATTTATTAAATAAATTTAGGATTTTTATCATGGCTGTCACAATTAAACCATTAATGAGGAGATAAATCTAAATTTAACACCTTAATTCTTTAACACGTTAATGCATAAATCCATATTTATCTGCCTTATTTATGAAGACAGACCGTTTTCAAGCCTTACACTTAGAGGATCCTGCAGTAGGGGTATAACGATTCATTTTAACAACGATTCGATTCATATCACGGTTTGTGATTACGATACGATTCACGACCGATTCAAGTTCATTTAGAACGATACGATTCGAATCGATTCAGTGACTTGAAATCGATTCAGTATGTCTATCAACAACTATTATCAAAAAATCAACCAGTGTGATTGTCATAAATACCTGGTCGCTGGACAGTGCAGGGAAGTTTCTTAGTAAAAAGAATCTTAGTTTCTTGCAACGGAATCAAGTATAAATTAAAATATGGGTATAAACAAAACAAAAGTTCACCTCTCCAAGTTGAATCACCAGATTTGGAGGCGTCGCGGCAGAGGAGCCATCAGCACCTCGAAGGTGACAAAGAAACCGTAATTTCTAATTTTTCTACTTCTAATTTTATTTTATTTTATTGATTAATCGATATATATGGATATATCGATAAATCATTACACCCCTAATAATCAGTAATTGTCATCGTGGAAGCAAGGGTCACAAACACCAATAAATGTCCTCCTCGGGATCGTGGCTCAACAAGTTTGGGGACCAAGGCATAATAACACAGGCATAAATAATGAATAAATGATATTAAGGACCTACTTTTGTTTTTCAGTAGTCCAAATTGAGTTCGCATTTAATTATGCTTTCCATCTTATGCCGTTTTTTAAACAGTGAAAAGCTGCCAGACTTTCTGATATCAGCTAAGATTTTCTCAGTGTTCTTCTCCTAAACTCTGGTATCTAGTTTCCCCTTGAAGATGCTGTTTCTATCCCACACAGTTCTACCGCTTTTGGGGAACTTCATGAACAGTCTTGAACGTATAGGTCTGCGTAAAAAAGAAAGAGGAGTTACTGGAGACATCCAGTATTTTGATCTTCATTTTCACCATTGACACCTTGGAGAATCTGAAATGTTTTGGAGAAGGCTTTGCTCAGTGGTCGGACTCTTCCTTCATCGATCTCAGAAAAAAAGTAAATAACTGTGATGTTGCAGAAGCACATCAAACGATGTCCTGTAAGCAAACAAAATATTGTGTGACTGTTTTGTACGACTGCTCCACCTACACAAAGCTCACAGAAACTTCTTTGTCACCTCTTCAGCTGTTCAAACAGCCCTCCGTCTCCTCAGGGAGGGCAAGCCGTCTCTTCACCACGAGCTGAAGCTGAAAAGACGGTTCCAGCGTGAATGTGCCCACCGGGAGCGCAGCCAGAGCGCCCGCAGCAGCTGCAGCAGCCGCAGCAGCCGCAGCAGCCAGTCGGATGAGCTGAACACCCAGGAGATGGAGAGGATGGAAAAGATGGAGAAAGACAAGCAGGATTTAGAGATTGAAAGCATCATTCAGGTAGGATAGGTTTCAGAGAGGAGAGTGGTGATAATTAAGCTTTAACGTTTATGTTTACCCACTGAATGTTTGCATGTCGCAGCACGCCCGGGAACTAGAGACTCGCCGGAGGGAGGCAGAGGAGAGGGAGAGGAGGAAACAGAAGGAGGTGCAGATGGAGTTAGAGAGACAGCTGAGAGAGGCTGAGATGGTACGAAAGGAACTTGTATTTATAGTTCTTGTGATAAAAGTTTTTGGCTTCCATCTTATTTACTCTGATCTCTGAAATGGACATTTCTGGAAAAAGCGATTCTTTCTACTCGATTTCGTTTATTCGTGTTCAGTTGCGAGAGAGCATGAAGGCTGAGATGCAGGAGAAGGAGAGGAAAGCTGAGCAGCAGAAGAAACGGATCCAGGAGCTGGAGCTGACGCAGCAGAAGCTGGAGGCTGCTCTCAACATGGAGATCCAGGCTCGGCTTGAGGAGGAGAGGGCCAGGCTGGAGCTGGAGAGGTACCCACAGAGATTTCATGCTCATCTGCTTTTTTGTGCTTTGGGCTTTTACATCAGTGTCCTTCTTCAGGTTGCTGGAGGCTGAAGAGGAGAAGAGGAAGCAGTTTCAGCTCCTCCAGGAGCAGCAGAAGGTCCTGCAGCAGAGACTCAGTCCTGAACAGGAGGCGTCCGATGGCAGCACGGACGAGGAGACGCCTTCAGCCCTCAGCTCAGCCTCGCAGGAGCTGCAGGATTTGGAGGCGTCGCGGCAGAGGAGCCATCAGCACCTTGAGGTGACAAAGAAACCGTGCAGCTTTATGTTACTTGATAATACTTATTTATTTTCTGTCACTATATTCCATCTATTTCATCTTTTTAATTTTTTTAATTTCAAATTTTTCTATTTCTAATTTAATTTAATTTTATTTAATTTAATTTTATTTAATTTTGTTTTATTTATTCATTTTTTGTTGTTTTTTTAAGACTAAGTCCCTGGAAGATTCCAAATAGCGAGTGCTGAATAAATTGCCCCGCAAATATTTAGCGCCTCTTGTGTTTTCATGATTCAACTCATTTAAATTAGGATTTAGCTGTGCAAACGATTCACTGTATAGAAGGAGAATAAGAAGGTCACAACCTAAATAAAATGGAGATAAAAATATAAGTACAAGGCAAAAAGAAATTTGGCAACGACATCTAAACATGACTAGAAGGACTGTAGTATGAGAGGATATGTACCAAAATGTAAATACATTCGGGAAAAATAAGGAGAACATAGATGAGGTTAAGAAGAGATGGCAATATGTTTAGATGGGAAACTAAAAAATATGATAAATTAAAAAAAACAGTTATTTAACCTCAGCAAAGAAGACGGGGGTGGACTGAAGTTACGTCTCTGACCAGTATTAAGCAGCAGGAGCAGATAAAACTGTATGACGCTGACAGTTGTCCAACAAGGTAGTACAGGAAATGTCTGCACAGACTGAAACATGTTAATGACATCATAGCTGTTGTAGACATAATAAATATAAACGATGATCTGTTTATATGTAAAGATTTGTTCCAGAAAACATTGTTCAGTCAGTGTATGAAACAATGGAAAATATACTAAGTTAGTATGATGCTCCTCTGCAGTCCTGCAGCATCTGATCTCTCTCATCCAGCTGCAGCCATCTCTGCACCAAGTCCTGTCCTTGTATGCCTGCCTTTCAAAAGTCGTATTTATAAGCACAAAAACAACCAGCGCACTCAGTTGCACCTTTAATACATCAAGTCATGCCTGAAAGCTGATTTATTTGCATCTACTGCTCCCAGTATTTTGTGGCATCTGGCAGAAATTATCAGAATGCAGATTCATTCAAGGCAAAAGAGCAAAATGAATTACGGCGCTATTGTTAGAGTTCCATGGCCGCATTCCTATTTGCGACAGGATGATGCTGTTATCAACTCTGTACCTGTTTTAAGAGGCGCAAACCATTGATAAATCAAGGCCTAAGTTATTAACTTGTCTTTTGGATGTTACATGCAATGCAGTTGCAATTTTAGTTTACATGACTTCTGAAAACTGTCAAAAGGTTTAATGCACTGGTAACCCACAATAAGGAACGCCAGTCAAGTGCTTTGAATAATGTGGGCGAACTTGATTTCCGGACTGAACTGTATGATTCTTGTTTTTTGTTGGGTTTTTTTGTCTTTTGAAATCTATTGACATTTTGATAAAAAGAGCAGATTTTAAATGGTAATGTTGCCCTTTGCAATGTATGGTTCTCAATAATTACGATTTGTTAACAGTTTTCTTAAAAATAATAGTGAAGAAGAAGAAAAAAAAACTCTCCCTTTTACAAAATGGCAATGGTGAAGCTGATGGTTTGGTTTTCCAGGAGGTGCAGGAGAGGCTGAGGAATGCCAGTCATTACGTCCGGCACTGGAACGTCCAGCTGAACCGTCTGATGACGCCCATTTCTCCAGCAGGTGCCGTATGCTTTATTTAAGACTGATCTAAGAGCTGTAAAGAAGTAGCAAACTGGGAGAACTTTATTTATTTTGACATAGTTTAGACAGGAAGTCCATTGAGATTGGAAACCTATTTTGCACAATCTATTTTAACTGCAGCTACTAAAATTTATGCAGCTGCGTTATAGCTCATACTAACAAAAGACCGATATGAAGTAACATGAAGTGATGATTTAAGGTTTTTTTTATTCGTTCACTTACTTTCAATTTGTCATTTTGATTGCTCATTTTATTCCTAATTATGTCACTAAAATGTTGCCAATGAATCAGTTTAGTTTTAATATGTTCCTCCATTTTTTGTCATAGTTAATTTTCTTCGCCTTTCCAAAACTTCTTTGAGACCAAGTTTTTCATCAAGCTGTAAAATGTCACAAGCTGAAACATTTGGGGTTTTTTCCTCTAAAATATGTTTTTTATAGGTTTGCAAATAACATTCCCCAATTTTTTTCGAAACTGATTAAGGCTATATTTATGCTATAAAAGTCTATTTATCTTTCATTAACCATCTGTGTCTTAAAAGCTCCTTCTACTGATCTTATTCATGGTTGAAGTTTTCTCCTAATTTCTGCTTTGGAACCGACCCATAAACACGACCTAAAAATAATAATTTCATTGTTCTTTTGTTTTTCTTTACGTTTATTTCCTTTGTAGAGCGTTTAGAAAGTCGTCTTTTGTCAAAAAACATGTGTCCGAAAAAAGAGGGAGCTTTGGCCAGCAACGAATTCATCTCCAAATACAAGAAAAGAGTCGATGAGGACAGCCTGATACGAAGGGATGAACATGAGAGACTGGAGGAGCAGATGGAGGCCACCCACCTGTCAGAAGACTCATACAAATCACAGGGAAAACCCAACGGACAGATGTGATCGCCATGATGATGGCAAGATTTATGAAAGAGATCATTTGTCTGTGTAAGATTGAGAATGAAAGAGGGAAAAAAATAAGATTCATTTGACGTTAAACATTTATCATATTTATATTTTGACCTGCACGCTAAGTTGGAATAAGAGGTGATGGAGGATTTAATGGAAACACATCTGAGATCCACTGCGATTTTACAGTTTTGTTAATAAAGTTTACTGGTTTAAAGCTCTTGTGTAGTGTTTCTTTTTGTTGTTAAAGAGTAAAAGACAAATTAGCAGCCAGAGTTTATTTTTAGATGAGTTTCTTGCTGCGTCTCTGCTTAGCTCTAGCGATTAACCAAACAGGAAATAACATCATTAATGTGAAACATAAGAGCTTTACTCCAAATGTCCCTTTTGACATAACATATTGTGAAGTATAGACAGACCAGAGACTATGAAGACAGATCAGATATAGTTACCAATATTAATTAATCACAGTATCTATGTAGATTAAAAATGTTGATTTGTTTTGGTAATTTTAGAGATGTTATTTCTGCCCTAAAAAGGACTACTAACATTTTTTTAAGATGTTGCATCATCTGATCTGATATAAAGTGAAGATTAATTCAAGCTTATTTGAGTATGGGGTGATTAATGTCTTTTACTGGAACTTTGCATGAACATATAAATATATATTTTATTCATTTACTTGTAATATTTATGAAGGGGTCTATACTATTTGTATTTATGATGAGACATCAAAGATCTCTAAAAATATTTAATCATAAAATAATATGCTAATGTAATGTTTTAGCCTAATTGATTAAAAATAGAGAATGTAGGGGAAAAAATCATGATATGTTATTTTAATAATAGTTTAAGTATCCATGTAAAATATTGGATATACCCGAACATTTCAATATGCCAAAAAATAAAATCTCACATGTTTTGAATCAACTTATCTTTTTTTAAAAATAAATGTATTGTTTGTTGCTGAAAATAACAGTGTATTTTCCATTTTTTAATTTAGTATGAAAAAATATGAGCGCTATAATTTAAACATTGATCATTCATTCATACAGAACCCAGTGAAAACAAACCATGTTGTCATGACATATTCTGGTCAGAGGGGGCGCTGTAGCGCGGAAGCGCCACGACGTCAACCGGGAAAAAAAATACAACAAATGGATTACGTCAGTCATCATGGCGACTCCCGTTGAGCAGTCATGCCGAGCAGACAAGAGAGTTCGTTTTGAGATTTACTGAACACCTTTTATATTAAATTATTTATCAACCCTTTCTCCGGGTGGGTTGTTTCTCTATTTTAACCTGTGGCTGCATATCTAACGGGGGCTAGCTCATGTTTGCATCAAAGGCAGTCAGCATGGCAGCAGCCTCGAGAGGGAAGGTCAGGTCGCTGGTCTCTCTGAGCCAAACACGGTCTACCAACCAACCCGGCTCCCCGGATCCCCCTCCGGGCATCCAGTCCCCCGTGGTCCAGGAGCGGAGACCCAGAAAGGATCCAAGCGGCTGCTGCGTGCTCCTCTTCCCCGGACAGGGGAGCCAGTTTGTGGGAATGGGGAGAGGACTTGTGAAATTTCCCAACGTGAAGGAGATGTTCTCCGTAGCGCAGAAGATCCTCGGATACGACCTGCTGTCTCTGTGCCTGGAGGGCCCCGAGGAGGAGCTGCAGAAGACGGTTCACTGTCAGCCGGCGGTGTTTGTCGCCTCGCTGGCTGCGGTGGAGAGGCTGCACCACGAAAACCCCAAGGTAGCTCACACAAAACAAACAAGAATTTATCTAGTTATAAAGGGAACTACGACTCTTTTATTATCCCAGCTTCTCAACTGGACAATTTCCTAATATTTATATCCTTTTAAATTAATAAATTGGACTCCCCGCTGAATAAAAACTGCTTATAAAAGTTTATAAATATGTTCTCATTTGCAGTCCATAACATAACCTACAGTGTTATTATATATTAACTGTTGGGAAACTTTTATTTTTAGATATTAAGTGGTTCTTATGGAGATCCTCAAGTATTGCTTCTAATTGTGTATGTTTATATTACAGCTGGTTTGTAATCATGACCAACTCTTCTCCACAGGCCGTGGAGACCTGTGTTGCTGCTGCAGGTTTTAGTGTTGGAGAATTTGCAGCGCTTGTCTTTTCTGGTGCCATGAACTTTGCTGAAGGTAAAGAAACATGGTTTATCTGTTACATTATTTAAAGGAAATAAAGGTTTAATGGATCCTTCTTTATTTCGAAGCTCTGTATGCAGTGAAGGTGCGAGCAGAGGCCATGCATCGAGCATCTGAGCTGGTACCCAGTGGGATGCTGTCAGTCATTGGTAAACCTCAGGCTCAGTACAAGTACGCCTGTGTGCAAGCCAAGGAGCACTGCGAAAGCCTCGGGGTGAAGGATCCGGTCTGCTCTATAGCCAACTACCTGTTCCCTGATGGCAGGGTCATCGCAGGGCACCAGCAGGTACAGACCACGACTGCTTCACATCATACTTTCTAACGAGTTTAGCATTATAAGCCTGTAAATGTTTTTTTTTTTTAGTTTGAGTTTATTTTTTTGAACATAATCATAAAAAATCTCTTTAAAGAAATTTAAATAAAAGACAAAGAGAATAAAAAAAGAACAAGAACAAAGAAAACAAGCAAGCAAAATCATTAAGTCCACTTTTTCCTTTTCTCCTCTTTCCTTATAAAGAAATTGCTTGCCATCTGACCATTTTGGTCTGAAAAAAAGGAGTAAAATCTTTTCAAGGACTGCTCCCAAAACCAAAAAGATAAACATAATAATAGTAAAACAAATATACAGTCTGCTGCCAAAAAAAAACCAAGCACAGCATTTTCCACCAAAACAAGACGGTAACAAAGATACAATAAATAAGTATATCTTCATCCTGTATGTATAAAGTTTATCAGTTTTGAATAGTTTCTTGAATTTATTTACTGTTTCACATAATTTCATTTTATTGCTTAGTTTATTCCACAAGTGGACTCCCCGGATTGCAGGGCTATGTAGTTTTCAGGTTTGTTCTTGCTGGTTGTTTTTTAAATATACATGATCCTCGTAGATCTTGCTCACATGTAAGCTGTGTTTTGTTTTCAGGCATTGGACTTCCTCCAGCAGAATTCACGGCGTCTCCATTTCATCAGGACCAAACCTCTCCCTGTTAGCGGGGCTTTCCACACGGCGCTGATGGCCTCGGCCACCGAGCCTCTCAGAGAAGTGCTCAGGCAGGTGGAGGTCAGTCATACTTCGTCTCAGAAAGGGAGCACTTCCGCTCTAACACGGGGATTTCTTTAAATATTATTCATTAGAATTTATTTAGTTTTTTTTTTCATTCGTTTAACAGGGATAGTTCAGTGATAAACGTGTACCAGAATGGCCATAATTTAAGTTATTAGAATAAAAATTAAAAAATTTAATGAGCTGAATTAAAAAGATTATTACATTTTCAAAAATCGTACAACCTTTATAATTTTCTTTTAATGGACTATGGAAGTATTTTTCATTTAATTTGAAGAGCCAAAATGGATGACTTTTTATTAAAAGAATTAATAGAACTTTATTCATCCCTGAAGGTAAATCACCATTTTCATATAATTTATTTTATGATTTATTTGTTTCTAGTTTAGTTTTTCCTAATTCAAAGATATACTTGTGTTATTTCTAATCATACACATTAACTCTCATATTTTCTTTTTCAAAGATGATTGTTAAAGCTATGTTAACATTTACTGATTTAAAACCTGAAATATCCAACATTTTCCTGCTAAATGTTGCATCACTTCAGGTATATAATGTTTTCTAGATGTGCTCATTATTAAGAGCATTATTACATGAGCAGTTTGTGTTTAATGAGTGTATTACTATTAATACATAACTGAGATATTTGAAAAAATTATCATAACATTTAACGAATAAAAACAACCCTACTGAAAAATACAAAATATTTAATCATTTTAAGAATTTTAAACCTTTAAATACTCTTTTGAATAATTTAATTACCGCCTCATTACAAAAAACTACCAAAACCTAATTATTTTCCATGTAATAAGTATTAGCGGAATGAGTCGATCTCCAAGAAACTTGGAGATGTCAAAGATTATGAGGGCCCTCATGGGGAAAGTGCAAACCTGCAAAAGAATGTTTCTACATCTGGATTCACACCATCTCTACTTTCTTTTTCATAAATAACTTTAACGCTTTCAGACTATAGCAACTATCAGTTAAGTTATCTCATTGGTCCTTGACCATATTGTTTGGTTTCATTTTTTTTAATTAAATTAAAAAACAATATCATATTCACTAAATTATAATTTAGTAAATTTATATTTATTATTTCTTTGTCAGTCTCCAGTTATTTAAATTACTATTAAGAATTTAACTTTTTGTTTAATGGAAGGGGAGGAATAAATTTGCAGACCAATGCCCTCCTCTTGTTCAGCTGCAACATTTTCAGAATTTCTTATCACCTCTGTATCCTTCAGGTGCGGCGTCCTGAGATCAGTGTCTACTCCAACGTAGACGGGAAGCGCTACATGAGCGACAGCCACGTGCGCCGGCAGCTGGTGAAGCAGCTGGTGTCGCCTGTGAAATGGGAGCAAACTCTGCACGAGATGTACGAGAGGACGCAGGGGGAGAGGTTCCCTCACACTTACGAGGTCGGACCTGGAAAGCAGCTGGGCGCCACCCTCCAGAAGTGCAACAGGAAGGCTTTCCAAATGTATAGACACATAGAAGTCACCACGTATGAGGAGGGATGAAGCATAGACGAGGACTGTCATCAATACGAAGGACACTGAGTTTATTTGCGGGATTTTTTTGTGTTACAGTGCAATTAAATCAGTATTTTTTATTAATCAAGCTTTCGTTTTTTTTTGTCATCATGAAGTTTATTTGCGTCGCATGAAAAACCATCTTCGAATCTGCAACAGAAAGTCCAGCTCCCGTCTTTTTATGCTAAGCAAAGCTACACATCATTGGTAAAAATCATGGCCTCTTAAACCAGTAAGAAACTACAAAAGACTGCAGGCCAGCAACAGTCCAGTAATGAAAACGAACATGTTGTTGCTACATTATGCCAGCAAACCTTCCAGGTATCACTGTCAAACCAATTTAAATAATTCCCAGCTCCTCACATTCCTTTTACAGCGCATTAGTTTTTCCCTTCTGTTGCCAAGGGACTCGCTCCCAGTCTTTACTGTTCACATCAATACCGCTCATTTTTAAAAAAAGTACAAAAACAGAAGTTAAAGTAAACAGCGGAAATAAAATCAGCAGTAATTTTCACTCAGTTGCAAACTATTTTTTTCTTTTTTCTTTTTTTTGTCATACGTATGTGAGGCCGAAATGACCTGCCCATGGCCGCTAGAAGCCGTTCCCTTCTGTCCACAGCGCACCAAAAACGCTCACTGCAGCCACCAGTGCCACAGTCACGAGTGCCCCTCTGGTCCAGCCAGTGCAGGGTCCTGGTTTCAAACTGGGCACCTGTAAAACAAAACATCAGGATTTTAACATTTTTGGAGCAACAGGTGTAAAAAGAAATGAGTTAAAAGTTCTGCTTTTGCCTCTCATTGCTATGGTCTATTTTTTCTGCCTCCTGACGTACCCAAAACGAATGAATGGGGTATATCTTCACAACTGAAAGAAGCGTATGTTTAATATTGGTCTCAAAAGACAGACAGAAATGCAAATGCTCATCTCCTTCTAAAAGAAAACCATCGTATTTTCTGTGAAAACCGGAGTATAGCAGCCCAGTTCATCTTGGGATGAATGAAGTAATGTCTGGTGAGAAATTGTGCAAAAGTTCAAGCTACGAAAGTGAAGCCCAGCAGTTCTATACATGTTTTAGCTGGTAAATATCTCAGAAAGCCATCGGCCAACATTGATGACAGACGTCTCTGCCGGTGATCAGTCAGGAGGATCCAGCTATAGCCCCACATTCACCAAAAACCGCATGAGGGTCCAGAGAGAAGGGAGGACTAAGATAGTACATGACAGGTAGACATAATACTTCATTATGAACTCCCTTCATCGTCATGGAAACTAGCAGGACCTTCATGATTCATTTCAAACACAGGCTGAGTCACAGGAAAACACATTGGCAGAGTTTCTTAGAGCTAGAATAAACTTTTTACCACGAAACAGCAAAAGTACGACGTGACTTCTGATTTTTTTCCCACATTGATGAAACAAAAAATCTTTGTGACAAAGAGAGTCTTTGCTTTATTAAATGATCCGATGCTGCAGAGTGGACAGGGCTGTTCTCGTGGTTTTATTACTTTACCATATACAGGTCTGTCTCAGAAAATTAGAATATTGTGATAAAGTTCTTTATTTCCTGTAATGCAATTAAAAAACATGAAATGTCATACATTGTGTATTCATTACAAATCAACTGAAAT
>JAVQJG010097413.1:0-12506 GCA_036024015.1 Craterocephalus amniculus
CTCTCTTTTTTCTTTTCCATGTTAGTGCATCCAATTCTAAACATTTCGTAATTACAGTAATTGAAATACAACAATTGTAATACATTCCATGCAAAAGACAGAGAATGAAGAAAAAAAAAGAAAGAATTGGAGTAGGAAGAAGAATTCATCTTATTAACTCCTACCCCATCCTTATTTCAAAATGAACAAACAAGATAGCCTCATCAACAGTAGATGCTTGTGGAAACACTTGCTTATTTTTACACTGCTGTTCCCTCTGTTACAGCTTTCTAGTCCGAATAATATCTGTGTTATATTGTTGCAAGATACCCAGTGTCTCCTACAGCTAGCAGATAATGCGTTGGACATACTAAAAAGCTTTCAATTGGACACCAGCAAAAAACAGTCTTATATTTTGTATTTGTGGGATCAGTAACTGTCCCTCAGCTCATCAGCAGTGGCAAAGTAAATATTGTCTGACTCAACAGATTCTCCAAAGTAAGAGTGCTCTGTCTACCCAACTTGTCACTACTCAATTTGAGATCAAAAATGGGAAAAGACATGTTAAGTTCACTGTTTGAATCCTGATGCCACTATCACCTCCCTTTCTGAGCACATTTGCTGGGCTGAATAATCAATAAGAGGGAGATCTCTCACGGTCAGGCATTTTCCAAAAACTACCAAATTTCAACAACTATACAATGAATGAATGGCTTCTTGCTTGAAAGAAGTCATCTAAAATCTGAGAAAATAACTAAATTACTGAATTAATAAGAAATAGAAAAGGATCCAGTTGTGTTCATTTAATGTAAACTCAGATGAAAAGAAGTCAGATAGCTGGACACGTTCACAGCCCACAGCCAGCATGTTTACTTTCAGGTTCATGTGATAAGAGTGGGGGGGGCAAGAGAGGAGACAAAAAAAATTCCTTCTGTGAAAAACACCCCAGACAAACATGACAAACACTGAGCTGGCCGTGGCTGTAAACAGCCACATCAAAGGAAATTCAATCCGTTTCCAGGAACGTGGGTTGATGGGTTGAGAAATCATTCATGTTGATGGTTTTTTTTTTAAATGAAAAAAAAAAGTGTAAAGTATTATTCAATATTAAATTTTTGGAATAAGGAAAAAAGAAAAGATAAGAGTGGGACTTCCGGAGAGCAATGTTTTGGCTCAAGTGGCACTGAAGCAGAAAGGAGGCAAGGGGGTGTGTAATATTTTGGCAGTGCTTTAATGTTGGCACTGATGGGCAGTGCATAAGAGAGTGCTTTGTCTATCTGTGTGTGTGTGTGTAGGGGGGGGGATTGGCAACAGGAGCAACTGGAGTGTGAGGAAGGGCAGGCGGTAGTGCCAAAGAGGAGGATAGGGCAACACAGAGAAGTGTTGGGAGTTCAGAGTGTGAATGGAGAGTGAGGAGGGAATAACTGGAGGTGAGGGAGGGTAGAGGACAGAGGGTGCAGGCAGAGGGAGGCGAAAAGAGAAGAAAAAGAAAAAAAAAAGAGTGGACTCACAGCTCACTGAGTTTCTGGCAGAACTCCCAGGCGTCAGGTTTGATCCTGCTGATGGCGTTGTGTCCAAGGTGGAGCTGCTGCAGAGTCAGCAGGCCGTACAGCCAGCCCTTACTCACCTCCGTCAGGTTGTTGTAGTCCAACTGCCTGCAGTCAAAACAAAACAACACTTCATCCTGCTGCACACTGGTCACATATGGAGAGAAAAAACTTTTTTTCTAAATGTACTTACAGAACTTCCATGTTGCTGAGGCCCCAAAAAGCCCCGTCCATCAGGCGGGTGAGTCCGGTCCTCTGCATCTTCAAGGAGCGCAGAGAGTGCAGACCGTGGAACGTCAGTCCCTCAACCCGACGAATCCGGTTCCTGCTCAGCTCTCTGCAAAGGCAAACAGTGAGTTAAAAAACATGAGCTCTCTGCAAACAAGGGGAGCATTCCCTCCTTTTACCCTCACTCCAATTCAGATTCCCCGAAAAACAAAAATGCATCACTTATCAGTGACGCATAAAAAAATAGAACTTACAGATGCTGAAGGTTTGGCAGCTGGAAGATTTTCGAAGGAATGCTGGAGATTCGGTTGCGGTTGAGCCGAAGAACCTGCAGCGTGTTGGAAAGGTTGGTGAAGCAGCCGGTCTCCAGCGATGAGATACGATTGTTATTCAGGAACCTGAGTGGAGTAAATAAAGATGCATCACAAAAGGTCCGTGGTGCAATTTTCCCTCCTAAAAACTTCAACTTCCTAAAAACTTGTCATCAGACACAAAAGGACACCAGAGCACTCACAGGTTCTTGAGGGGCAGCGCGGGGAAGGAGGTAGCCTTTATTTCCACAATGATGTTGTTGCTTAGGTCAAGCGTTTCGAGGGTGAGGAAGGGCCTGAGCTGCTCCGCCGAGATCCTGGTGATCTTGTTGTTTGCTCTGAAAACACAGACACCATTGCTCCAATAAATTACAAAAATACTGGGTATTTGACTAGTGGTGCACAACAGTTTCATGTTCCCAGATATACAACCAGCCGAGTCCCTAAATTAGGCTGTGGTACGAAAAAATGACAAACTCTCACACGCTTGTAAAGCTAAAACTCACCACCCAACATGAAACTCTGTCAGGCTCTTCTTTCATGATGCATATTTCATAAAAGCCAATAAATTGCTCAATATGATTAATGTCACTGCTCGTCGCACAAAACAGCCTTCAGGTTTAGATATGTGTTATTTTGTTTATAAGATAATTACCAACAAGGTATTTAAAAAAGTAACCCGCCAATTACTTGGCTGATGAATACCATTCCCTCAGTGAAAGCATGCCTCGGCAGAGGCCAGCAATTTCCTGAGCTGCACGCCTCCTAAATTGCAGTGCAGGGACTGCTTAGTTATAAACAGAGCCTGTACAGTGCTCTCTTTGTGTACGAGCTTCGGCTGCTGAGAGTGGTCGGGGGGGAGAACCTCCAATGCACCAGACTACAGGCCCCGTTTTTCAGTATTCATTGCCACAGCTACGGCCCCTCCTCCTGCTACACCTTGCTGACCAATGTTAGGTTTTTTGCGTTTATTTCTGCAAAAGCAACAACCAAAGGTACAACATTTGTGCATCAAGCAGGGTCCTCTCACTCAACAACCTAGATGCATCATGCTCTATAGTTACATCTCGGGGCATGATAGTGCACGGTCCGGCTGCGAGTCCTTTCATCTGTTCTATAGTTTTCGCGCGAACATTGATCAAGTTTCCATTGCAACAGAAATAAATCTGAAGGCAGTGAAAATAGATAGGAATCAGACACACTGCTTAAATTAAAGCTAATACACTCTCAGCAGAGGATGGCTTTTCAGGCTACCAGTCCTACCAGGAATCAAACCTCAATGAGGAAAACAACAATGGCCCAAGTGTATGTCCACAGGAAGAAAATGGATAGCGCTATTTAACAGGAAATGCTAAAATGTCTTTGAATATCCTATTATATCTGGGAAGCGACAGGTGCTATTTGTTTCCATGCAGGGAGTGTTCTTTAAAACATTCCACCTGAAATGAAGACGTCCTGGTCAATGAAGGGCAAAGATGTGTGGAAGGTTTGGGCTATGGGGAATTACTCATGGCCTGAGAGAAATCAGTCTTGTGTGTCATTGGTGTAGAGGGAAAGCATGGCCAGTGTGCCACTGGATTCTTTTCTTTGTTTCATTCATAGAAAAAAATAAAAATACACACAGACGCACAATAGTCCACACTTGTTCTGAAATATCATTTATACTCAAACCTACAAAGAACTATTCTGGTAACTTAGGAATGAGAGGCAAGAGTAATAAAAAAATTAGCTCAAACTCTACAATAAAAATGGGACAGGCAGTCTTTTTGTTTGGAGATTTGCAGGGGGCTCTCCATGCACCAGAGCCCTCAGGTCCCAAACAAAAGTGCAGCACACCACCTGTATCTCAGTTTACATGTTCTCCTGACTGGTTGCTGAGAGAAGAAGGGCCGCCTGCTGAGACAGAACCAGTCTTTCTAGTTTTTTCTCAAGGTGAAAGCAGAGCTACACACAGGCGAAGGGGCATAGACCCTCGGATGCAGCTGATGGATGATATCGCATCACTCCACAATCCCATTACCGATTCTGCCAAAAAGAAATATGCCCCCTAAACTAATAAGAGTAAATTTCTAACAGTGTGACTGCATGCCCAGACAGTTGTAGAAACATCTGCACTGCCACTCAGCGAGTCTTCTTTACAAACAGAGAGAACATTGTGCACTTTAATTGCACACACTTCAAATTTGTTCATCCAATTTGATGTGATTATGGTCCCATTATGAGCGTGGTTGCAGGGCTTTCCAGCTGTTTGTGGAAGTGGAAGGACAAGCATGTGTCAATAGCAGCCTAAGGCATCTTCAGATTTGCTGGGATCTTAGCACCCGCATGCTTCAACAGCATTTGGTGCAGATGGACGTTCAGGCAGAGATGATGTCTACCATGTAGATCATGTTTTTTTTGTGTATTTCCAGATTCATGTTACCTGACAAAAACCCATTATCAGGGTTATATCAACATGATTAAACACTGCTAGCCTCTCCTCTTAACACCAAAGGATTGTCAAAAACTGCAACATTTTCTTATTTTGTATGAAAATATAGCCGTTTGCCTGTATTTTAAAGAGTTTGACCCAATAAGCAGTGAATTTTTCTAGAACAGCCTCAGTCGTGGTGTTTGAGCTTTTGTGTGCCTGTGTGGTATTTCCTATTGGAAAAAGAACAGAGTTTTTCGATGCAATCTGATGACTCCCTTTCTCTCTGCTGTGGCGCCTGTAATGAAAACCAGCACTGGCTTCGCTGTTTACATGCAATATTAAACTCTTCACATATCTCACTCAAGGGGCTCGTCGTCGACACAGCTGCCGGTCCTGCACAAAGCAACTGTCGTAAACTTTACTCTTAAGCTGCAACAAATAAAGCCATCATTGAGGACTGGCAGCCAACTCAAACACAAAGGACAATACTAAAAACTCAATTTTAGAGCTGAAGGTTTTGTATCCAGACTAAATATCAACACGATTCCTTAAAAGCAACTAAACTGATAATAAATATTTTATTACTAACAAGGTTATCGGAGTCTTTATCACGTATTTGTGATGAAAATGTCATGGGAGATTATTGTAATCGCTCCTGTTTTGCTTTGCAGTTCTCATCTTCGACATGGCTCCTATTTCCACCAAAATACCAAGAGGTTTACCTCCATCCCTAATCAGACCTGGAATCTCTTTGGTCATTTGTTGAACCCTCCTTGAACACAGGCAGAGGGATTTAGTGGCAGTGGGGTTTACCCCCTCCATAAATTCCAAGGAAATTGTTCAATTAATTAAGATGATCACGACTCAATTACTACCAGCTGCAGGGTTATTGCCGCTTGTTTTTACTCTGAGCTGCGAGGTCAAAGAAGTCGGCGAGAGCTGCCGCTATGTCTGACTGGCTGTTTGAATAAGTGGTATTTGATACCCTGAGGTCTTTTTTTTTCTCTTTACAACCCTCCCAGCTCGGAGAAACTGAAGGAGGGAGAGAATTCTGGAAAAATGTTCCACTGAAGTGGGAAAAAGGAAAAAAAAAAATCACACTGCACTGCTAAGTCTGAGTAAAGAGGGCAGCAGCCAAAGAAGACATTATGGACAAGAAAGTGTGAATTTCTTTTTAATAAAAGGTCTTCTTTGTTCATAAATGTCATACATTTAGATTAATTATACTCTTAACTGACTTAAGTTATCAATAGTATGTATTTGTGTAGTTTCTAAGATTTAGAGAGATATGGATATCTTATATTCAATATAATTCCTTAATTAAAAAAATTATCTGAAAGAAAAATACATTTTCAAACAGCAGTGAGAACATATACTGTAACTTTTTCCTCAGTCCTTTATTGGCAATATAAAACTGCTATTTTACAGCAATATTAGCCACCATAATAAACTATTTCTACTAACTTCAGAGTATGAACTGTTATGCAAAAATATATTTATATTTCTTGACAAAAAAAACAAACAAAATAAAACAAAAAGCCCTCATCATTGACGACAGCAACATTAGCTATTTTTGGAGTGTTGGCATGATAAAATGTAGCTTCACACCTTAAAGCTATTAGCTTAAAATGCTTGTTAAAACTAAAGCTAAAGATGCAGTTCAAGGAGTTTAACTCAATTTAAAACGTTTATGTCAAATTTTTCATACTTTTTCTTTGATTCCCACTCAGTATTAATTTTAAAGTTGCAAACTAAGACAAAGTTTTAAGGACTTGGAGAGGAAAAAAAAACTCCACATCAGGAAAATCTGACCACACTTTTCTACAATGCAGATGGTGTTTCTTGTAGTAAAACTACAACTCTCCCAAAAATAGACTACAAAGGGTGTGTTAGATACTACACTCACCAAGTTGTTTAATATTCACTGCATTAATGTGGCAACCCATGGTTGACGGCTGGTTTAGAACTATAACATAGGGGGAAAAGCTGCAACAATGTATATTTGTATGATTAAAATGGTTGCTAAACCACACCATCCTGTCCTCATGAATTTAAAACAATCCTAAAACCTACAACTGCCTATAAATAATCAAGAGTCCCTGAGAAACACTACAGGTTTTGAGGATGTTATTGGTAAAGAATGGTTCATGGTGTTCAATGATGAAGAAAACAATGAAGGAAGCAGTAAACACACATTTTCTTACTATTTAAATGGCTCATTGACTGCAGTGTAAAACTACTGAATATAAAAAATATACAGTAAGTTTTGATGTAGCCTTATTTAGTCTAATTAGCACGGACACATAAGATTTATAAGCTGATATTTCTCGAATTGCTGGGCCAAAGAACTTCCAGTGTCCTGTCATTGTGGTCTAATGAGACTTATTACTTTATAGAATTTAAAGTGTTAAAAGTGATGAATTTTGCTTGAAATGAAATTTTGTTGAAAGACAATGTCCCGGCCAATAAAAGGCTTACGTAATAAGCATTGGCTATGTTGCAAAACCTCTTGGATATCTAATATAACCTATATGTAATTATAATCTTCTATATATAAATGTTCCTCAGTTATTAACTATGGATAAAGTCTAGTATATGTGGAGGGTTCCAGATTTATTTCACAAGAGTTTTTGTGAAATAAAATGCAGTTCAGTTCATGTTTCTCTGCCAAGAGAAAATGTGTAGCTGGAGGTACAAGAACCTGCATACACATTTGTAGATTGACTGAAGCTGCGTGCCCTGCGGCTGCTGCAGGCCTTCATGCTGGGGCTTGATGAAGAATATTTCTTATATAGCTGTAAGACAGGCACATTCTTCCTGAGTTAATTCAGACTGGATTGAAAGACATGCCACAGAGAGCAAATTGAATTGTTGAGGTTTTATACACTGTTTGATGTTCTGAAAGGTTAAAACAATACTCCATGGGATCACTTGGTTGAAGTCTGAACATGACAAATGAGTGAAGTAAGAAAAGTGGCATCAAATTAACTTGTAGGTGAGCAACATACATATTAAAGTCCTGTAGAAGGCAAAAGAAAAGCACATTTTGATCATAGATCTCAATAAAATCACAGAATGTGGATTTTGCTCATTTTAACTAAACAGATTTTCTGCCTTTTCAGCATTGCGTCACCGCCCCCACATTCAAACTACAGCAAGAGCCGGGAAAGCCACCAAACACAATATTTCCAACTCTGCTGATGACATTTGTCTTCAAACACATGACCCGTCTGGGGCTGCTTCGTATGTCTTTGACTGCCCCGCCTGGGAACCAGTCCAGCCAAATGGGTCGCTCTCCACGAGGAAGTGAAGAGGAGGAGCCTCTCCCCAGCTCACTACTTTAACCAGCAGTGACAGCTGTGATTACACCCCACACCAAGCTGAGGCGAGAATCAAGACAAATCTAACAACTGCAGTTTTACTTACAAAATTAATGTTGTAATGTTTGAAGAACAGGGGCCGAAGTCTGGAATTTCCTCCAACTCATTGTGGTTCAGTTTTCTTTATGTGTTGGGAAGCAGAAAGATGAGAAATAATTAACAACAGGAATATAGAAACTTGTAGTTTGCATTGAGAAAAACAAGCATACTTACATTTCTCTGAGATGATGCAGTCTGGAAAACAAAGTTGCATCAAGTGCCGACAGCTTGTTATGGCTCAGGTCCCTGCCAGTG
Organism: Craterocephalus amniculus; assembly: GCA_036024015.1. Taxonomy (NCBI): domain Eukaryota; kingdom Metazoa; phylum Chordata; class Actinopteri; order Atheriniformes; family Atherinidae; genus Craterocephalus; species Craterocephalus amniculus. The sequence goes on from JAVQJG010097413.1 coordinate 8,153, forward strand.
AAAGAAAAGCTTTTTTTAGATGCTCCCATCTTCTATTTGGGTCTCCACGGTAAACATCATGACAGCACTTTGTTATCGTGCCAGTAATAATATTGGAAGTCAAGTGAAATATTGCACGGTGATAAATAAAAACAGAATGGCCAGACAAGTAAGAACAGATCAGATTTACTGCTGACATACTTTAAAAAGAACAAAAAACACCAAAAAGTCTCAAACAAGTGTCTTTTTTAAAACTATATCAAAGTCTGTCAGCTTCAAGTGTCCAAACTACAAAGTCTCAAACAAACTGCGTCTCATTTGAACCCCCTCCCCCTAATAAGGCTTAAACGTTAGAGGCCTGCTTGTGTCTTTTCATCCCTCCTTTGTAACGCAGAAGAGAAGGCCCGTGCCAAAACGGCTCGATTCATATCCAGGCCTCAGTAGAGGAGCAGGGCCAAAACAGACAAGCTTAAAAGTTATTAAGGAGTGAGTTTTTTTTTGTACCAAACAGAGACTGAAACCTGATGAGAGAAGTCAACAGAACTTAAATGCGGGCAGTCTCAGTCCGGGATAACTTTCTCTGGTGTCTGGACTTGAATCAGTTGTATTCTTATTATGACTTTCAATGCTTATAAATCTTTAAACCAAATGTAGCCGTATCAAAACTTGTATGTTCATTGATAATTTGTAGTGTACAAGACCTCAGAAACCTCTAACGACCAGAGCTCCTCTGAAGTTTTGCACATTTTTGGAAACTTCTTATTTGTCCTCTAGAGGCAAACACGGCTTATTGTCTGTTAGAGGCTTGAACGCTGCGCGTTTAGGTCTGCTCTGTGTTTTGGTTCTGTCTGCGCGTGCTCGGGCTGCAGTGCACTGGGGGTGAGACTCTTGTGTCTGCAGCCTGGTTTTGAACAAAATGAGGCTGAAAACCAGCTCGAGAAGTCTGGCGTGCAGAGCCTCATGCGCCATAAAGCGCCGGAGTTATTGACTCTGCTGCGCACAAGCAACGCCGTGGTGCCAGACACTTTTTTTTTACACCTCCCCCCCCCCTTACCTCCCTCATCTGGAATCCATCAAGGAGCTTTTTTTTTTGGAAGGGGGTGGGGGGACTAACAACTGGTAATGTATTCACAAAGTCGGGGAAAAGCGAGAGGGACGCCTTTTATACGTCTGAAACACCCCTGCTGAATTTTCTAGGGCCTTTTTTTTGTTCTTAGGTGGAAAATTTCATGAACCACTAAAGCACAGTTTTACTTGCCTCGCTATAGCTAACGCCCCCTCCCTTCCTCCATTTTTTTCTTCTTTCCAGGCAGGCAGCTATGTGTTGTTGTTGTTGTAGCTCCAGCACTAGGAGCCACATGAGAAAGGTGTCCTATCATACTCCCTAGATAAACTCTGAGTAGCCTCTACACTTCTATTTCCCTCACAAAGCAGGCTCTGAGTGGAGCAAGATAACGCCTAGGACTGCATTCAGGCTTCAGCCTGAACCTGCTGCTCTGGTGTAAATGTAAAGCACAGATTCCTTATCAGACACTGAAAAGTGAATGAATGGGCGACTCTTTAAGCTATAAGGGCTAATGTTAAATAATACCACAAAGCAGCAGATTCAGACAATTCAGACTGAGAGTAAATACTGTTCTTATTTGGTTTTTATGCTGAAAACTAATAAGGTTGTTGTTAAATTAACAACAAGCTAGCTAAATATAAAAAAGAGAAAATCAAAAATTGAACTTAATGGAATAATAATAAGAATGTCTGTTTGTCTTTATGATGACAACAATTGGGATTGTTGTTATCATAAAAAGCTTAAAAAAGCTTGTTATTACCCCGTTACTAACCCACAGACATGAGCTTACACAACTAACTCATACTACCCATATTATGATATGACAGCAATAGTATGCAGGCATTATAGCTGTCATATCATTTCTTTTACAAATTAAATTTTTCACAATGCATTTAATCTTTAATTCATATATTAGTTACAGTAAAAAGCAAAAGAATTCCTCAGTTCAAGCAAGTCAAAAACATGAAAATGGATCAGACACAGTCCCAAAAACTAAAAACAGGTTCTTAAAACAACAAAGTAAGTACATAACTTCACTGCTGAAGGCTATGATTCCTAGCATAGTTATACAAGGTTTTCTTCGAATATTATTGACAAAAAAGTACTGTGCTTGGCCAAATGTTATCTTTCAATTCGTATTTTTATGCAATACATTTTTATGGTTTAGAGAGATAGAATTATTCATTAAAAAAGATTCTTAATTGTGTTTTTATCTTAATGCAGTTGTTTTGAGACATGATTAATATCAATAAAAACTTTAAAGCATAATCTTTAGCCTGTTTCTCCCCCAACAACCTCTCATGGCTTAATCCCACTTCATGCTCTCCTCTTTTCCTCCTTCTTACTTTCTGCATCCCCCTTTTCTTTCTGCAAGTTTGCTCCAAAGTAATCCTATGCTCCTCCTTAATCAGTACCATTGCTGGCTCGGGTGTTGCTAATTCAGCAGAAATAATGGGGTGCTGGAAAACAAAGGCTCGGGCGGTTTAAGGGGTTTAAGATGTCCTGGAGAGCCACTCGTAAATTAGCATGCCAGAGTGAAAAGAATTTTTCCCCGTGTGGAGCCATTTTTTTTCTTTTTCTTTGGAAGATCAGGCCTTGGTTACGAGGCTCAGGCTGGGTTTGTTTTCTCTGGCAACTTCAAGTTTCCAGAGCAGCACATTTTAGTAAGAGAAAAACTGAATTCAGCAGCAGTGCAACAGCTTCACCCAGGGCACTGAATCAAGAGCTGTAGCCTAACACAGGACAATAAAAATCAAGCACTCCAGCTTAATATGGGACAATAAAAATCCAGTGAGATTAATTATCTGTGAAGTAGAAAACAGAAAGGGCCAGGCTGTTAAAGTTGCAACTGGTGTTGCAGGTCCAACAAGCTTCAAACTGAGCTCAATCTCTACCTATTGGACCAACAGATAAACAGCGACTTCAGGAATCAGTTCAACACATCAGGCTGCATCTGATTTATGCTTTCAGAGTTTTTAAGAGAAACAGAACAACTTAAAACTACAGCAAAGCGATTGCTGCTAATCACAAAATAAAGATATAATCTCAGTATCAAAGAGCAAACACATGATTACTATATCAGATTAGAATTCTGATTGCACTGTGGTAATAACTATGCTAACAGTGTTACTGTGAGTAGCCTACTATAAGCCTGATCACAACACAATGCGTTCAGTATAAGGAATGACTCGTTAGAAATCCATTATAATCTTATTAAGTTTTTTGGTGGCACTGAAATTAGGAAAATAACCTGTAATCAATATGTAATCCTTCCTTGTTGGTCTTGAGATAAAAGGCAACTAAATTTTAGGAATAGGCTAAGTCAATAAGTAAAACGTTTTCCATATTTTAAAATGGGTTTAATTCGTGAGATGATTAGATTATCCACATCTATAGCAAAATTAAGGTCTTCATTTCCCAACTCTGATATGTGACTTCTTTTACATTTCTAACGTGGTTTCTGAAGAAAGACCAGAAAGAGACGCAAAAATGACCCCAGTGTTTGAAGACGCGCTTAAAAGTGTCGGCAGAATCGAAAAAGTAATAAATCATGCGATAATGGCAGTAATGGGACACATGAAAGCTCTTAAAACAGACTCACAGCTGAACTGTCCATTCCGGGATCGTTTCTGGAATTCGGCCTCTTTTCAACCGACCGCAGTCCACAAGATCCCCGAAACACGCGCAGGGAGGGGGGCACGTCCTTGTGTTGGCCCCACATCCACGCTCCAGTCTCAAAAACAGCAGAAAAACCACAGCAAACCTTGCAAAAGTGCGAGGCTGCGTAGAGGAAGACATTGTATCTGGCACACAGAAAACACCGATCAAAAGTTATTTCTTCAGATGCAGCACAACCGAGACAAAAGTGCGGAATCACCCAGTTAACAATCCCGAAAGTAGTTTTATCCGCCCGGTAGGTCCTTATATCCAGTCCCTGGTGGCTCTGTGGGTCGTCGATGAGTTATTTAAAAGAAAAGCGTTCTTCTCAAACTTTCCCATTCCTGTGAAGAAACTTTTGGGCCGTGCTGCTGCTGTTGGGGCAACTTGTGCTGTGTAGGATCCCCGCAGAGCAGCGTGAGCACACACCAGAGGTATGTGAGAGGAGGGGCCACAATGGTTTATGGGAAATGTAGTACAAGCTCTTACTGATTCATTTCAAGCAAAATAAATGAATAAATCTATCTATCTATCTATCTATCTATCTATCTATCTATCTATCTATCTATCTATCTATCTATCTATCTATCTATCTATCTCTTTTTTCAATTGGAGAGTTAAAATAATCTCAAATAAGATTTTCTATTAAAA
>JAVQJG010097418.1:0-19290 GCA_036024015.1 Craterocephalus amniculus
TTTATTCGCTTCATTCGCCCGTCAAAAACAACTTTCTGGAGTGGGAATGCTTGCTTGTCACTTCAGTCAACAAAGAACTTGGATGAGCGTGGTTATCGTGAGAGAGTTACAGCATTTTAACAGCTGGATGCATTTTACAATCCAGGGTTAGCTTGGCTACATCTGGATGATGGCCGCTTCCAGGGCTATTTCAGAGTCTCCTCATTTAATTTCCTCCAAGCCAGCTCCTTCTTGCTCCTGTTTTTATAGGAAATATCCGTGGTGTCATACAGACACGGATGCCCACACACCGCTACTATTGATTTTCCCGACTGTTCGCGCGTCAAAATAGGCGAAAATCGCTCTATTCGCGCTAGTAGGACGCTCTATTCGCGCGAATTGGACGCGCGATTGGGTCTTTCCGCGCCGCAAATTCGCCTCAAACGCGCCGCCCCAAGCAAACGGGCGTCAATTCACGTCTATACATTGACTTAACATGTAATTCATTCGCGCAAATAATTTTACTCTCGCTTGGTGTGAACGCAGGGTTATGGACACTTACTTTCCAGCTTAGCTTCAACTAAGCCAACTTGCCGACCTGCTAAACTGGATGACCTAGCGGTTAGCAGTGCTGCAATAGCCATTTGGTGAGTGGTAAATATGTTAAAAGTGACTGCATCATTATTCTGATAGTTCCACTTCCTGTGACTTAGCTTGTTAATTTTGAGAGGTAAAATATATGCCTTATTTTTCCCAATATTAGAACCTGTCACATCAAAGTCAAAATAAAAAGGCAGAGATGTGGGCGGATAGCATGAATGTTAGCATATTCATAAATAATCATTTTTTAAAATAAAATGATGCGTTCTACTTTAGGGCATTTTGGGATTAGTAATTTTGGTTTAATATTTAGCTGAACTAATTTAAAATAAGGAATCATTTTAATACAAATGAATTCACGCAGTTTGTTGATGTCCAGAAAATTGATTTTAGTTTAGAGGAAGTATTTACGTAAATGGGTCATCCCTTGGTCATGCTGCTAGGCCAATGTCATATCCATACAGGTTCTCCCTTTGGCCCCGAACCACCAACTGTCATGAAATTCAGATGGGTATTTCCTGCTTAATCTTGCCAACAGCAAACAGAATGACAAATAAACAAACACTGAAGGCATGCATCCTCTTTAGTAGTAGGATGTGCTTGCATTTAGTTGGACAAGATTCATGAGGCGAGCAGTTGTTTTTTTGCCACGTCATGCATGTGTCTTCATGAATATTAAAAATGATCCGAGACCTGGCATTAGATATGTCATCCAGCATGCACCTTATGTAATCAGCGGTTACTTTGTTGTCACAACCTGCTAAAGACTTAACCTAAGTCATCGTTCTGTGTTTAATCCGTGTAGCAGTGGGAATTCTTTGATCATGTGCCACAGACAAGGGTGACAAATGCAAACCCCATTAGCTATAGCTGCCTGCCTTCGTCTGTTTTCAGCACATTATGTAGAGCTATGGTAATTCATACTCACAGGCCTGCTGACGTACAGCAATGGGTGGATGATGGTCCTTATATGGGGCTTAAATGGAGGGAAAATAATGTTGTACGTTCCGAAATTCATCACTTATCTTTATACTATCATTATAAATACATAATGCTACAGCTCTTTAGTTGTAACAAGGATTAATGCAATGATCAGTAAATCAAACAGGTGAATAAACTTGTATTTTGTTCACTTTAAGCCATATTTTAGGCTCATATCTAACCCTACATACCTGTTTCTATCTTGCAACTTGTCTTTTCTCCAAAAAGTACACAGTCTAATAGTAACCCAGTTGGCTGGTGGAACTCAGTGTTCATAATGATTTAGTAAGAAACTAAAATGAGTTGGCAATTATTTGAGAAGCTATGCAACACATGATTAGGATTCTACTTCTGGCCTGCACAATGAAAAGCTGGTAGTGGGGATGGCAGATGATCCCCTCCCCTTAATGAGGGCCAGCACCTATTTTGCACATCATGCAGTCTGTGTGGAGGTCCTCTTGCATTCATGGACACACACATTCAGAATGTGTTGTTTGGCTCTATATATTTTTATCTTGGTTTGATGCTCGTGGCCCACAGCTGCATGTGCTCTAGTCTACTGCAACCAGTGATTTAAAACAAGGAAAAATTCAGATCTGTTTGTCTTTTGAAGGATTTATTCCTCACAAGTACTGTATGTGTTTTTTGGATATGATGTACCTGTAACTGTGGAAGTTAAAACGCTTCATGGGGACTCACATGAGTCCTCCTGAACTAAACCAGGTACAGCTTGAAGGAATCTAAATCTTCCAGCTCTGCCGGCTGATTCAATGTGAATACTCACTCTGGGAATACTCATTTATGCAAGGCTCTCCATCATGGGAGATCAGCTTCTCTCGTTCTCAATTAACTTGCACTGCTGGTGTGAGATATTTGGGAACAATTAGGACGGGAGGCTGCAATCTAGACTACCGTGGGGGGAAAGTGCCGAGGGAGATAGGCTGAAAGTTATTTGCATGTTTGCCGATTTAGAGAAATTGCTCGCGTCCATCATCTTCAACCGGCCTGGCGCTCTGGAGATGGGAAAATGAGAGGTAAATTGTTTGTAGCATAATTGGCATTTCTTGTTTTTTTTTCTTCTCCTTTTTCTTCTTCTCACGCGTCACTTTGCACGACAACAACTTGTGTTGATTTGACCTGCATTAGCCTGCGCTCCAGTGTTGTTTTCATATCTTCATGGTGGTTTGATTGATAGCTGGAGTTTAGAAAAGTGACGCAACGAGGGGAAAAAAAAAAAATTTCCGGTGAGCCAGATTCAACCAAATGTGATGCCCATTCCTCCCTCTGAATTGTCTTTTTTCCTCTCCTCCACTCACTCTGAACTCTGCATTAAGGATATTGCTGAACTCATGGGGATCTGTCATAATCACTAATTTATTCTCTCTTCAAGAGGCAGTTTGGGAAGGACCGTGCAGCATGCTGCATGCCTCCTCATGCAAGATTATGACGAGCATGTTTATCTGCCGGCGCGAGCAGGCAGATGTGTCCTACTTCACCACCTGCCATCAGTTGTCGCTTCCTCTCTGCTGCACTCACCTTTACCTCACAACCAGAGCCACAGATCTGCCACTAATTGCGAAAAGGTCAAACAAGTAGGCAGGTATTCCTCAAGTTGCTCTTTTTTTTTTTTTTGCTTTTTTTTCCCGGATGCCCTGCCAAGCACCTCAGCTCCAAGCGAGTTGTCGGAGATGAATGCCGCCGGACCGCTGGTTGCTCAGTAGGTCCAATTAGGAGACAGCAGACTGATGGCGACTCTGCTGGTGTGTGTGCCTCATTAAGGGGTTACACACACACTATCTGCGTCTTATTTCAGCAACTTGTACGAGCAGGCTAAGCTAACGGAGATTTTTCTCACATTTTAATAGCACAGGCTCATACATCGGCCGCATTCACACTTTTTCCGATACACTGCTAGCACAGGTTTTTCTCTGAAAGAGTACCCCCACCATCAACATGACTTACTTGATCCAGCTGTCTCTCAATTGTCTGTCTTCTCTGTCGCCAGAGTTTGTATGCAGCAGTCGTTCGTAATCTCTTTATGAATTTTTCATGTCGCTCGGTGTGCAGGAGAATATGTACATAGAGCTGTTTCCATTAGACTTCTCTGTGTGAAAGTGTTTGCTGGATGTTTGCAATTTTATGTCAGGAGATCATGTGTTTCTTCCTATGTGTGTGTGTGTGTGTGTTAGAACAGTTTGTCTCTCAGTGTGTGAGATGCAGCAGCAGCTAGCTCCGGGGGTTGCAGACCACAGGGGTTTTTGTAATAGATGTCCCCCACGTCTCGCAACACAGCTTATCTAGATCCTCGGGGAACGCTTATATGTGTACGTGTAAACCTGTCTTGTCGGCCGCCGTTGTCACGGCGGGGCACTCACACACCCAGGGGCAAGAAAGCAACACACACACACACACATTGCGGTTTGTTTCTGAGCTGACCAGCGGGACTTCGGCATATGCTCCAGGGTGGTGTGGGCCCTCGCCTCATGCTGCGTTGCCTCCAGAGACAGCTGACTGGTTAAAACACATTACGCTCGTCCAGGTAGAAACTCAATCTGGGAGCAAGGTGAAACGGCCAGTCTGAAAACACTGAACTTGATAACTTCAGTCAAAATTGTTTAAAACGCTTTGAATGAAAGACATAAAAACAGAGGATTAAAAACATCTTAAATGATATTCAAAGCGTTTTTGCTGAAATCCTGCTCCTTCTTCTTCTTCTTCTTCTTCTCATACTACAGATGTCATCTGTCCCCAGACACGAACCAGTAGAGTTACATGAATTATCAAAGTGGAACAGTCGGTATTAAATTCTTTGCCAAGCTATTTGAAAGAGTTGTGAGGTTGCGTCTATATGCCTTACTCTAGTTGGTGTTTAATTAACTTTTTTTTTCCAGCACAACGGTTCTGGGAACAAAACTATTATAAAAGTTTAACTTTTCTTTGACACTTTCTCAGTTACTTCATAAAGGACTCGGGAAGTTACAGCTTTCCTGTTAAAAAACATGACAGCTACACCCTCTATCAGCGTTAATATTTGACTTATCTAGACAGAAGCAAAAGTAATTAACAAGTCCTTAGCCGAGCTTAGTGAGCATTAATTCATGATAAACTGCTGCGTCAGTATTTATTTAACAAAAAGCAAGATAATGTGTGAAAAACTAAGTTCAAGTAAGTAAGGTAAGTAGCAGCATGGTCCTAAAGAAATGCACTCGAGTCATTGATGATAATCTATTAGAGCAGAATTTTGATGTGTTTGCTGCTCTGGAGCATTCAGCCATGAGTGAAGGAGGAAAGACATCAGCCAAGGAAGCAACTGTTGCTGTCCTCTAACGTGGGAAAGGAGGCCATCTCCAAATGGTTTGGAGTCTATCAATGGTCGACAGTTCCAAGCACGTCCCAGCAAGTTTCCCTTAAGATCAGAGGAATTGTAGAAACCCATCAGCTATATGTTATACTGCACATAACTTAATGTTCATTTTTTATCTTTTTTGACATAATTTCATGACAGTAGTTATAAAAAGCGACTGAACAAGTGTAGCTTGTTTTTTGAAGTGCCGGCATGATGAAGCTTTTTCTCCAGGGATCAAATTAGGGGCTTTTTGGAAATCTTCCTAAGTGACATGCACATTCAAATATATACCAGTCACAAGTTTGGACAGACTTTGTCATTAGATTTAATGGGAACATTTGTCCAAACTGGTTGGGGTACTGTAGATAGGCACATGGCAGCACAGCTAAAAACCATTTTGCAGCTGATGTGTACAGCAGAAACAATCAGAAACATCTCATACAAACACACAATGCTGACACGTTAAAGATGAACTGCAGAACTTTTGCCATTTTCCCACTGACGCACCTCTTATCAACGGCTGATTCAGCATCCATCTTGCATCTTATCTATGTTAGTTCTGTCTGGACATCTTATCTTGATTCTTGTCTCATCTTGCTTTCACATTTTCTTTTCCTCTTTTCCTCTAATAATGTCTTCTTGTGTTTCTTTGCTGAATCAGTTATGTTGCACATTAAAAACAGCCGGTTTGTATATATCCGCTGTAAGCTTGTGACGCGGTCCATGAAGCAAAACTCAGCTACACTATCATGCCACGTCCCAGAAGAAAAAGTATAGTGCAGCTGCTGAGCAGCGACTGCTCCAGAAATGAACTAAATAGATGTCACTCCACCATCGAGTCTGGAATGTGAAGTTTTAAGGACCGAAAGTTACGTAATGCGTCTTCAATGCTGTTCTTTTCATTTAAGACACATCAGGAACCTTGAGGAGGATAATGAAATAAAATATAACCTGAAATGAGGCTGTTTTACAGCGCTGCCATGGTTTCAGTTAAGTGTTTTCAGGAGAGCTCATCAGCTTTTATGGCCGACAAGCTCGCCTTAGCTCCCCTGTAATTAGCTTTTCCCTCTAAAAGAAACATGACAGCACTAAAGATTGCAAAGTTACATCTGAACAAACCACATGACTTCTGAAGCAATATCCTTTGAACAGACAAGACGGAAGTGGAGATGTTTGCATGGACAGCAGCACATTTTAGGAAAAGCAGAAACAGCATATCAGCACAAACACCTCATGCCAACTGATGATGATGATGATGATGATGGACGCTCCTTTAGCATCTGCAGGACCAGTGGATCATTAACTCCTCTGTGTACGTATTCACAGGGTCTGCTCAGTTTCCCACACACTGACTTTGCTTTTTGTTTTACATAAATGTATAATCTCATGTCTTTTCTATGGACACATTCAGAGACATACAGTTATCCCACATTGTCATTAATGTTCCACCCTCAGCATATGACACGCAGCTAATGATAGCCTGCCTCTTCGAGAGGGATATTAAAAGATCTATATGAGCATTACTGTGTCTATGTGCACAACTGGTTTCATCAAGACCGAGTAGGACTTAATTAAATATCATACAAAGCCTTTGATGCGCCACAGTGTGTGTCGCCGCGTTGCTCGGCTGCATTTTTAGCAAAGCCCAGAAATGTTTCTCATCTCTGTCCGCTGAGAGTCGGCACAAACTACACTTACCTGCTGCTTTTAATAGTAATATGTGAAAACTCTTACGTTCTTTTTGTGTGTGTGTGCCTGTCAAAGTACTGCAGAAAGGCTCCAATGTGCGCTATGTTTTAAGTAATCTCATTGGTTAGTGATTATGTTTCAACTTTCATCCTCTAAAAGGAGACCAAATCGAATACTTAATTTAGTTTGTGCTCATTAGGAACTGAACCCAAGTGGGACTCCTGGCTAATATGGGACAGGGAACGCTGGCAAAATCAGCCATTACGTAATGCCCACATTGATTTGGTATTACAGCCTTGAAGTCATAATAGTGTTTGACTGCAAGAAATACAGACATATTGGAAGGGATTGAGAAGGGGGATGAAAATGTAGTCCACAAGGAGAAAGACTAAGGTCTGATTTCAGCTCTTGTTTTGGACTTCAGCCAAAAGAAAGCCTATCATCCCAATGAAACGTATCATCTTTCTCATAGATTGCATTACTACAGTTAGGTAGGTCAACTGATATTTATTGATAAAGCTTTGTCATAAAAGAGCACCTTAAGCCAAGCTGAGGGATTGCACGATTATCATGAGATAATGTGAGGAACAATGTTCTTTAGGAGATATGAAGGCAGAAATCATCGTGATAAGAACAGATCGAGTGAGCCAAACAAGGTAATACAGGACGGAACTCTTCCATAAATCCAAGATTGATGAGATGAGTTCAGGCCTTGTCAAGATATGTATACTTACAGCTTGATAGCATGCCTTTCCAGAGCACTTTAAGGCTCGGATCACATCTGTTTGAAATGAAGATGTGTTGGAAGAAGCCAGTGATGTTCGGAGCCAGAGCAGCATTAGACGACAGGAAAAGCAGCCGCCATTTAGCCTCGTCTGCAAATACCTGCAGTGATCCCAGGCACAGGTGTGCGGCCGTTTGCCATCCTGTACGCTTCTCTTGCTGTGAAGCCTCCTTTTTCCTAATCGCATCATCTTGGAGTCAAACCCGGTGTGAGGAATGCGGGTTTGAAACTCGGAAAATTAATTGTGACGACTGATTGGTTGGAAGAGCACAGATGAACTGTTCTTAGCTTTGCACATTAAACATGTCAGCTCTGGGTCATAATGAGGATGATGAGAATGTGTTGAACATTGTTTATTATTTATTTTCTAGAAATATAAACACCAAGTAAATATAGAATAATCAGAAAATTAAAAAATAGGGCTGGGTTTAAAAAATTAATTAAATCGATTTAAAGTGATTCAAGAATAAGAAATCAATAATTGATTCATAAAATGCCAAAATCTATTTTTTTTAAGAAAGAAAGCTTAGTTTTTATTTGGTATTCTTTTTTACTGTAGTGTTTCTGTTAACAATGTATTCTGTTTAACATGTAACACTGATTATTTTCACAAATAAATGTTACAGTTATATGTGTGACATGCCAGTGCTGCACATTTTTTAATGGAAACATGAATATTAAATGTATATAAAATACACACTGTTGAAAGATTGCCTCAGTGTTTCATAAAAATTGCCATCTGCAAATGTCTAATATTCAAGAAATATTTACGTGACATGAATATCTGAAAATGAATCGATATTGAATTGAATTGAAATTAATTGAAATCGAATCGATTTTTGCTCTTGTGAACCGAATCGAATCGATTCAGGAAATTAGGAGTGATACCTAGCCCTATTAAAAAAGTTGGATTAGACATGAAAATTAGGGGCCATAAATGCCGGATTACACATGAGCCATTATGGGGTTTTTGGCTCTTATATAAGAATTCAGTAATTATTGATATGATTCAATGTAGGAAACTGATTTTAATCTGATCTTCGAGTCTCAAAACAGAATATTTTTAATAACCTTAGATTGATTGTATTGCATTGCTTATCATGAATCGATGTAATCGGTGTATTGTTACATTTGTAATCATGGCAGGTAGTTAAAATAGAAATAGAAAATCAACATAAAATCACGGCCATTTTCTTGCTTGAAGTTTTATTTCTGCTACCTTACTTTTTGTAGACGGCCAGTCCCTTATAGAAGGCTTTAATTTTTTTCCTTTTCATCCCATACGCTCTCATCTTCCCTCAACTTCTTCTTTGGTCACAGCCATCACCGCACTTCAACACCACATCCGCACGAATTCCTCGCTTCCCCTTTGAAGACAGAACTACAAATGGTCACACAATCCCTAACCCAGACCTGTAACCGCTGCTCCCATTTCACCAGCGAGAACATTTTCCCTCTCATCTCTTGTCTGCTCGCCTCCCACCAGTCCTCCCGCTCATCTCTTCATGTGTTTGTGTATATACATAACTGCGTGGGTGTCACTGGGCTTCCCTGATGACCTTGTGCTCGGTGGCATGCGGGTGATTAAAGATCGAGGCCAAACACTATTTCCTTTTCCAGGAAGATGAATGACCCTGCTTGACAGTGGCTGCCTATGGCCGGAGGGCAATTAGAGTTTGCTGAGAGGCAACAACCATCGCTGCTTCGTGTACAAAGGCGGGTCCTTGAGAAAAACAGAAACACTCGGCACAAAACCCATTCTGCTGAAACCAACAGGCCGCGGCGATGCCAAACAAATTAAATGCACTTTCTTCTCTTCTTCCCCTTCGCCCCACCTTTCCAGCTGTTTCCCTCCTGCTCCGCTCGCCCAATTTCTTATAAACCTGAAAGGGAAAAATAAAAAAATTAAATAAATTGTGCTGACTCCAGGAGGCTTCGTAGAAAGGCCCACAGTGGGTGCTCATTTGAAATATCAATATTTGATCTCGGGAATCATTTAGCATATGGCTCTGGCCATGCAAGTTGGCTCTGGAGCTCATTTCGCTGTAATTTACACATTATCATATCCGGGGACAGCAGGACCTCCGGTCTCTCTGCACCGGTTGCCTTGGCTTGCCTCTTTCAGCGTTACTGTTACTAATGAAGATAAAAGTGTTTGATTCCAGTTCCTGTGTTTCTTTCACACACCCCATTCCCTTTCCTATCTTTACTCCTTTCTTCCCGTTTAAAGCGTTCTTCTGTGTCGCAGAGTAAAAAGAGTTGTGGCAGCCTATTGATAGGGATATGGCCTCGTGTCATTGATTCTTCTTGTAATACAAGTCTCTTCCTTGTCAGGCTGTCAAAGCTCAGATCGGACATGATAACGAGCGCGTCAAGCGTCCGTCAATAGAAAGGCTAAGCTTTCGCCGCTGAGATGACTATCTTATGTTGGTGCGAGCGTGGCTGGAGCATGTGTGTGTGTGTGTGTGTGTGTGTGTGTGTGAGAGAGAGAGAAGAAAGATGTGGGAGCTCAGATTTCTGTCACTATCCTTTTCTCTGGCTGAAAAATCATTTGCAGTGTGTCTTTCTGATGATTGTGTAAAAATACACAAAAATATGACCAAGGAGCACCTTTGGGAAGTAGAGATTACTTTGAATTGAATGTCTTTGATTTGCCTTTGTCCCCCAACCCCCCCCTCCGATCGCTGAGCATGCAGCCACATCGGATGTCTTCGCCGACAGACTCCCAGGATGATGCAGTCAAGAAATCTGATTTGTTTGGGTTTATTCACATCATTAAGAATAAAACAATCTTGCTTTAGGCGTCCGATGCGCCCACGTTGTAAATAAAGCAAAGTGGGTTTGATAGCGCGGTTGTAATGTGGATCTATTACGTTGCAACTCCCCCCCTCCCCTTGTTCTCAAAAGGCTTTTGTTTCTCAGTGTTTTCTCCAGCCTGCGGGCATAAAAACACATGAAGGTCATTTGTTATGATAAGGCCACGGTACGTTCGGCGGCAATCCTCCCCGATGATGTGACTCAGTGTGCTGCACTTAAGCATGTGTGCCCAGATTCCCAGCATCTCTCTGAGGTTCAGCACTGTTCACACTCATATTTCATGTCATGTTTGTCACCCGGGGGCCGCGGCTACGTTTTAGCCTTTTTACGCTGTTTTTACAGACCCATGGGAGAACTAGAGACAGTGGGCGAGTGTGTTATGTCTTCCCTCCCCCACCGAAACGCGAGCGCCTGCTTTGATGTGACCGATCAAATCACGATCACGCTCAGCAGAATATTCAGCCGGAGCCGCGGCGGCAGATGCAGCAGCTGCTCTCGTTACCGTCCATGTGTTTGATGAGCTTTATTCCAACTTGAAACGTTCCCTGTTTGATTAGTCCGGCTGGTAGACTCTGGCTGTCAGAAGGCAATAGATTAAAAAATCTGTTTGAATTGGTGTAATATTTTCAAGATAATGTGTCTGGGTTTTTAATTTGTAATTTGATTACTTATTTTATTTTTGTTTATTATCTGTTGGCAGGTTGAAAGTCTCGATAGATGAAATATGACGGCGTTGTCCGTAGCACCATTATGGACAGCTTCCTGTCTCCAAAGTTTAGTCACATCTATTATTAGGAACAGGCGTGAATACATGCTGTGGAGGCACTTTCGGTTCTGCAGACACTATATTAGCTCGAAAGCAGCAGTTTGTCAAGCTAAGTCGGAAAAATAATTTGATCTCCAGGTCTTTATTTTTTCAGTTCTTTGATTCTTGTTTAAACCAAGTCGGCTGGAAATGTTATAAACATGTAAAGAATGTGGCTTTTCTCTGTCTAAAACTGGATTTGATCTGTCTTTGGATCAAATCTGTCAAGACGCCGGCTCCATTTACCTGCTGGATGCAGCTGCTCCTGCTGCTAATATGGGTTGATGATTTCCTTTTTTCCCCCCTAATGTTCTGAAACTGAAGCATAAATTCATGCTTTTTTTCCCAGCTTACCTAATTCCTAGAAGTACTCCACCTGTCCTCACAGGAAGATATCCCCTTTTGATGTGATTTCAGTACAGCGGTGAGTGACAGTCCCCATAGAAAAAGCAGCACATTAGCAGAACAGCAGCATTAGCCCTCCTTCAGTGACTGCACAGCATGCATCTGTGCACAGCACTGAGAGGAGCTCACCCATGGCTCTGCAGCCCTCAAACCCAAATACATCATTGCTGTAATTAGGCACAAAATGGACAGGGGAATGAGCACAATGTGCAAAAGGCTTGAGCCACCCAGCATTTCACAAGAAGCTGCATTCATCCCTAATCATGTGTTCTCATTATGCAGGGCTCTGAAAAAATGTCAAAGGTAACACAGGTTAACAGGTGGAAAATAGATATTTTGCACCAACAAGGTGATTCTCAGCGAGCTATTAGCCAATAAAACTTGTTATATCTCAGTGTGGTGTGCAGGGTGTTCTCATGAAGTAACAGCCAAAACCTATTTACAGCAGAGAAACAGTATCTGATGCTCTTAAGAAGTGGGAACAAATCCAGCAAATTCCTGACCTGAACCTGTGAGATGCATCAGCTGATCCATCCACTGTTCACTGAAGCATCAACAGAAATAGTCTCCATGGAAGGGCGGCCATCAAGAAGCCATTCTTTAGGAAAGGAACAGGGGAGTTAAGGCCCATTTATGCTCCCTGACGGACGTAATTTGGGGCGTCCGTTCCAAACATCTCCATGCGTCGCTGCCTTCATACTTCCATGCGTCGTTTCTGTTGCTATGGCTAACCTCCGCTAAGCGGCAGTGCTGAGTTTATTATAAACTCCGCGATACAAAGTTAGTTTCAAACATCGGTTGGCAGCACAAACGCGCTGCTATTAATTTATTTATAACCACCAACACACCGTGAACACTTGTAGAACTTTATTTGAAAAGCTTGTGCAACTTCTAATGTTTTTTTCCCCGTCTAAATTCTTCTTCTATGGTTTTCTTCTTCCTATTTATCTTCTTCTTCTTCCCTGGTTTGTTTCTGCTCCACTATGCTCAACACTGACCCCGCGGTTTCAGTGGTATTACTCCGTCGTCTGCATCGAGTGACGGATGCACAAGGAGCCTGAAAACGCACTGAAAACGCACTAAAAACGCACGGAATTGACGCAGAAGACGGACGAAACTTTCCGTGCGTGTGCGTATCCGTCATCTACTTCGAGCATAAATGGGCCTTTAACGCTGAGGTTTGTCAAAGACACAAGAACTGGGATTCAGATCGATGGCAGCAGGTCAGATGGAGAGAGGACCCCTCCCTAGAGCCCATACTTCAGCTTACTGCAGAGTGATGTCATCCGGACAGAGAACAGAGCAAAAGACAGGAACCATCCCAAGAAAATCTGTGGAAAGTCGATCAAACATTTTTTTTAAACCAAGAAAACTAATCTAAGATAATTCAGACTGTATTGAAGAACAAAGCTTATTCTAAAGGCCTCGTAGTACAGTAGTTTCCTGTGTACCGTATTGAGGCATAATAAGAAGATGAATATACTTAAGCTTTGGTTCTGATTGCAGAAACTAAAAATGTCCAAACAGACAATTAAAACAGGACACATAGATAACACTGATTTCTTCCAGTCTGAAATCTCATGAGCTTCAGCTGAGCTTAGAAATTCATTGCTCCAAATTAAAAGAAGCATTTCTTTCATAGTTTAATAGTTTTTTTGTAGAATTTTCATCCTCCTTGCATAAATAAAGTCAGAAAAGAAATCGGTATTTATAGCATAGTAAAATAAATAGATTAGATGAAAATATATATTAGCTGTGGACTCTGTATTGCGAAAATAAATAAACAAAAGCAGCTTAAGGTTTTTGTTAGTTGTCTTTTACAGGTCAGGCCTAAGTGGCACCTTTCTGAGGTAATTACAGCCTCCCATAGATTCTTTCTGCCGGATAAGAACTGTTAACTGAAAACTTTGCAAAGATTTTTTTTTTTTGGAAAAAGGCCCTGTGTCAGCGCCGTCAGCTGAAATCTAAAAGCTGTAGGTTTTGAAACCTGTGTCCCAAAGAGGCTGTCTATCTCCATCGATCGCCGGTGCGATCCCTTCAGCTCTTGTGCTGAAGTGGTCAAAGGTAAATGCTGTTTTAATGAAGTCTGCTTATTGATTTGTCTGTGGTGTTTGTTTGTGGAGTTAGAAATTTGAGTGTCCCTTGAAGCCCGAGTAATCAGGCTTGATGCACATTTCTGCTCTGAAATCGTTGTGAATGCGTGGTTGCGTTTTCTGCACACACAGGAAGTAGGCGGCACGTGCGAATGTGATAAAGCTTCCCCAACACAAAACAAATCGGCCTGCAAATCCTTCCTTTTCAGAGGAAAAACCAAGAATGCAACATTTGTTGAGAGTAATTACACTGAAAAAGAGAAAAATCTTTGCTGCTAAAATATATGCCACTCTGTGTTATGGAGATTTAACCGAGAATTGGATTTCTCCAGCTGTGAAATCAGTTTTGTAGTCCTGCTGGCCAACCACGTCATTATGCTGTCCCCCCGCTGGAGGCTCCCACCCCTGCACACACCAAGCCTGAGCATTTTTCACTTTTTTTTTTTTTTGCATTTCCGGCATCCAGCCTTGTGCCACATGTTATTATCAACATCTCGGGTCGACCTAGCGAAGACTCTGAGTCACTTCATTTGTTCTGCTTTCGCCCGGATGGGGAGGAATGGCACCCCAAGCCTTTTTATGAGAAGTGCTTCAATCTGAACCGTCATGGCAGAAGAGATGCATCATATGTGTTGGAAAACTAATCAAGCATGCATGGAGTGGGTCTCCAAATGTCAAACATCACACTTCAAAAGCCCTCTTCAATATTTCTGAGTGGGATCAGTCGCCAAGATGAGTGGGCCTCGTACTCTGAGTTAGCAGATGGATTATAGAGAAAGCATCTCTGTCTTTTACATGCAACAGTCTTTAACCCCTTGTCTATTTCCCATGGAAATTATTTTTTTTGTTAATGTGCCACCTCATAGTACAATATACTGAGTGACAACCAGATAATGGAAATAAAATTTAGCATCTATGCATGAATATATATAAATCCATGTAAGCATACACATACATACACATATATACAAAAAATAAAAATTAAATTAAAATGAAGAAATAATAATAATATAATAATATTGATAATAAAATAATAATAATAATAATTCCTGAACATTTGAATATTCTGTTTGCATTTAATGTTCTTCAAAGGTATACCATGTAACATTCGGTCACACAGGGGCTAAACCTATAGCCACACGACACTGTCGCAAAATCAACCATCTACTGTATCTCTTTCTGGGCTCCTCAGACTTCGTGTTCATCTTCTTACTTTATTTAGATTTTTTAAAAATTTTAAGAAAAAGTAGCATGAAGCAGAGCCCACTATGTTTTATAACTTTAGAGCAGAGCGCTGCAGGTCACATGATCTCATAAGAGACAGATCCGCTCATGCAAAGTGACAATGTCTGGTTTCTGAAGAGGACGGAAATTACAGGTCTGGACCCTTAGTTGCCAAAGTTATATGGTATTCCTTTAAATACCCAAGCTGAATAAGCCCTGCCTTGGAAAAACAACATGGCTACAGGAAGTCATTTTTGAATCCTCTGTGAAGCTGCTCTTAACTTAGAAAGCTGTGCAAGATTTATTTTAGTGCACTTACATCATCAATTTTGAACTCCGACTTGTTAAGACACCGAGTTACGTCTAAATGTATCTGACTATGATATTAAATAGCATTTAAAGTGGAAGCAATGTGTAAAGTCAAGCATGAACTCCACATGGATGTACAAATGCCACAAATGGATATTTTAATAAAATGTCCCTGGAACAGGCAGAGGGTGTTATTTGCTCTGCAGTGCCATCCTGAGCTCAGGACTCTGTCTGCAAACAAGTCAAGAGAGCAGCGAGTATAAAATGTGTGATTAGGCTTTAGCGCAGGGCAGAAACCATTACAACATTGATCTGTCTGCCAAACATCGTCTTAAATATAGTCATGCCGGTATCTGTTCTTGTATTAATTGGCCTAAACCTCTCTCCATACAGAACCTGTAACATTGCTGGCACATCTGTCTGTTAGATGTCATTTTTGGCATTCAAGCCTAGGCTTCTGTTATCAAATGTCTCATTAGGATGCTATTCTGGAGCATAAACGTGGCTCCTGGCTGCCGCAGTCCTCCTTCTTTTTCATCGTTTGGAAATGTGATCATTTGAAGAGAATAAAAAACAATTTTGCTTTATTTCCTGCTAAAGATAGATTTGGAAATCTCTGATTTCAGTGCATGCTCCCCGGCTGTATCAGCTGCAGAGGAGCAGAGCTTCATGAATGAATGGCTAAGGAACAGAACTGTTTGTTTGGACTTGTGCTAGGCTGGAATCGCTGGAACAGACTTTTGAAGTGATGTTTCATCTCTGTCTGTGTCCCTGCCTCCCACATGTGCTGCTATGATAATAACAAGCAATAACCCTCTTTTCAGCAATTACCAAAACTTTTACGCCCGTAATGTGGCTTCAATAAATAACGTCATGTTTACTGAGAGGCCGTATTTTACAGCAATTTATTTCTCGAGCATTCCCTCTTGCTTGCTTCGTTTTTTTGGGGTTTTTTTAGCTGGGAGTGCGTCACATAATGCAGAGCATCATGTACGGCGGCACAAACGCATGAACGCATTATGAAATATACTGATACAGAAAAGCGAGCAGCCCATCATGTGTAATCACAGGAAAATGCTTTGGAAAAAATCAACTTTTGCAACCGTCCAGTTTGTTTTACATCAGCATATGGCGGATGCAGACGGCTTTCTCTTTGCCCCTGCTGAAAGCAGTAGAACAAGCAGGGGGTGCGTTTCATTAGTCTGTCAAACTCAATGATATTTAGAGCCCCACACCCCTGGCCAGGACTGGAAAACTCAATCAGTGCACTGATTTCATAACCCAGCTTGGTGACAGGGCTTATTTTATCGCCCCGCTGATTCATTCTAATAAACGCCGGCTGCCCGCCGCCGCTGAAATACAACCTCCCCCTCCGCCTTCCCTTCCTGTCCTCCATGGGTCGACCCGGAAAAAGAGGGAGAGAGGAGGGGATAAATCAGAACGGCGGGAACTGGAGGGTGCAGATAATCCATTGCTGCTCCGGGTGTAGCCAGCGAGCCTGCCGCCCCGCTCCTCCCGCCATCGGCACCCTTAAGCACAAATCAGAAGCCGGGAAGCCGTTGATCTGTGCGGGCTCGCTGGCTCCATTGATTGTGGACGATGGAGGAGGAGAGGGGCGATAAATAATCGGAGGCAGAGTGCGGAGGGTGAAGGAAAACAATTATCTGCGGAGGTGGAAAGCACATAAAGTGAGGAATGATAAACACTGTGAAATATGATTGACTCCAAGTGATATATGGGAGCTGAAGGACGGGCGGAGAGGCCTGCGAGAGCAGAGATATCCCTGAAGGCCTCACTACATTCGCTAAGGCTCTAACTACATCCTCCTCTGTGTGTGTATGTGTGTTTGTGTGTTTCTCCACAGACCACGGATGACATCGTCTCGTCGGCGGAGTGCTCCAGCGACGACGAGGACCTGGAGGAGTGCGACTCGGGACACGCAGGTGGGATGAGTGTGTCGAAGTTGTGCTTGCTCTGAACCTGGTCTAGTTCTCCTTATCTTTCTTTGATTTGCTACCGAGGAGCTTCTCCTCTTAGCATCAAGCCCCATGGGAAACGTCAAGTGTAACTTCAAAATGAAAAAAACTAAAGAAAAGTCTTCCGATAAGCGGCCAACTGCAAGAAAACACACACACATTGGAGTTCTCCCAACTCTTTGGAGACGGATAAAAGCAGTTAATTTTCTTTACGCATCCTTTAGCCTGCTTTCTACAGGAAGTCCCAACTTTAGCCGTAAATACGCCAGGACTTGTTAAAGCTCACGTCTTCCAACTCTGAGACAAGTTACACTTAGCTATGGGGCCACAGGTTGCAGACATGATGAGGCGTTGATACTAATTTTGTTCTCTCAGCATTCGATTGAGAGCCAGAAACTTTCCACAACAAAGTACGAAATTAGTATCAAGCCGCATGTCGCCCGCGCTGATGCTTCAAAATGTATCTGTCCTGTACATGGTTGACTTCCTCTTGCTGTGCGTGTGTGCGTCTCTCTTGACAGACGATACATTTTGAGATTCTTTCGAGAACAAAGATGCTTTCAGCCTAGATACTGTGATATGTAGCAGACTAACTGCAACAGAGCCTCTTCCTCCCTTCTCCTTCTTCTTCTCTTGTTTGTACCTCTGTTTCCTTCGTCGGAGGCTTGCCTTACCTGAAACATTCTGATAGAGAACAGATATCCTCGAATTTCTGTGCGCATCGTCTCTCTTTCCTCCTCCCTTCGCACACACACTCACAAACACACACACACACACACACAAACACACACACGGAAACTCGCAGTTTCACTTTGTGATTGCATCAAAGTGAGCTGGAGTTCGAAAATAAACACAGGGCTGGAAATATTACCGCAGATTTGAAAAAAGAGGAGTGGTAATTTTTGAGGCGACTTGGGTTTGGATGATTAGCGAGTGAGCAGCTGTCAGTCCCACTTTGTGCCCGGGAGCAGCTGGCATACGTCTTCATAATGTGGAGTAAAGCAGGAGACTGAGAGCTGCATTAAACCGGGCTCAGCTTCCCCCTCAGGCGTCCTGGAAATCATTAACAGCTCAGGCTATTTGATTACTTCACTGTCCTTCAAAATACCACCACAGCAGACTAATTGATGGCGCATTAATCTGGCTAAACATGGCTCAGCATATGTCGACTTTTCACGGCTAATAATTAGCCTAAATTAAAACAATGCTTGCACCCTGTTATCGTGGGTAGAGAACATGATTTGTTTATTTTACATGTATTTTAGCGGACGTCTTTGCTTTTCTGCTGAGAGGAGCTTCATTGACTTTGAGGGATTTGTTTCCTTGAAATTATGACAGCGGTTCGGTTCTGGCGATGTGAAGCCGAGGTTGTTGTTTTTTTTTATCCGGTATGAGCTGCGCCCTTTAGTCGGATTACAGAATTTAGTTTTTCTTATGAATTTTTTGATTATTTAAACATCAAACCCAAGGATTCTCAAAAAATCAAAGCAAAACCAAAGCGGAAGTGGGCCCAAGCGTGGTGGGAACTTTTAAACAGCAGGAACATGGTACCCTCCCCTCATTTAGTGGCGACATAGACACACTCATACCTACCGTACATTTCACCATGTTGACACAGAAATTCATATCCTCATTCCTTGACTCGCTTCCAGTTGTGTGACCAGTTGCATGACATGTTGCTTTTCTTTTTTCGCATTTCCTTTGATTTTATTTTTATTCTTCTGTGATGCACACATAAACATGAGCTCGATTGTTTAAGGTTCAAGCTTTATGTTTTTGGTTTGATCCAGGTTTGGTAAAGCAGGGGTGTTTGATTTTATTTATTTTATTTTCTTGTTTCGTTGTGGTTGTTTTTTCCATTGGTGTTATGATTTCTTTGGTCTCCTCATCATCCGCCGTCCATCCTCCAAGCAAGGATAGAGCCGCTCCTCCCGTTTTTTGCCCCATCTTGTGCCGCATGAACTTTTGGTGGTTGGAAAACTCAACGCCCTCATCGAGTTTTTGTGTTTATTTATTTCTCAGATTTTTGTTGTTTTTTTTTTTTTACTTTTTTGTGCCATGTGGCTTCTAAAGAAACATCCTCCCCTCATCTTCAACCCGACGTAGGGAAATGAACGGCAACAAAATCTTTTCTTGCCATCATCCTTTTTTTGGCCTTGTGCAGGCAACCCCATTCTGTCTCAAGAAAGTTGTGTGTGAAAGAATGACCCTTCCCTCTCCTTCTCCCTCTTTCCGAGCGTGGGGGGGGGGGGGGGGGGGGGGGGGGGGGGGGGGGGGGGGGG